>JAAEAF010008130.1:52266-151609 GCA_011037195.1 Triatoma infestans | reverse complement strand
ACCCCAAAGGCGAGGTCAAGGAAATGGAATTAAATACCGTAACATATGGCTTAACGCCATCCGCCTTTTTGGCCCAACGTGTTTTGTTACAGCTCGTTCAAGACCATGGGGGAACGTACCCCTTAGCTTCCAATGCCATTAAAACATGCACCTACGTCGATGATGTGATTACCGGAGCCCCGGACGCCCCTACAGCTTTGTTACTTCGTCAGCAGCTCGAAGAGCTACTCATTAAGGGCGGGTTTAGACTCAAGAAATGGGCCTCCAATTCTCCTGCTTTATTGGCCAAGTGGCGAAATCAACCCGAGTGTTGTGCCATTCCATTTGACTCCGGCGAACACGCCTTTCCAATTTTGGGCATCCTATGGGACCCTAACTCGGACGTGTTAAGATTTTCTCTATGCCCCTTTTATGGCGATCTCACTAACGTTCCATTTTATCGTACATTGCGCGAGTGTTTGACCCGCTAGGTTACCTGGCACCTGTGACCTCCACTTTAAAAATTTTATTGCAACAGCTATGGGTCGCCCAGTTGCCCTGGGATGACCCCCTGTACGAGCCGTTACTTGGCAACGCGCTAACCATTATCCGCCAGTTACCTTTAGTGACTGACATTTGCATTCCCCGTTATGTACCCCACTCAGCGTCCTTCCCTATTGAGGTGGTTGGATTTTGCGATGCCTCGGCCCAGGCCTATGCCGCTTCTATTTACTTAATTTTTCGCCAAGACGCTCATGTCTACCCCACCTTATGGATAGCTAAATCGCGCGTTGCCCCTCTCAAAACTCTGTCAATTCCTAGACTCGAATTGTGTGCTGCGGTTTTACTCAGCAGGCTGTATGTTGCCTCAGGCGTTTCCGCCCTCTCTGGTGTGTCCAGTCGTCCCCGATTTTACTCGGACTCCCGTGATGTCCTTCACTGGCTTCACACCCCCCCTCATTGCCTACATACCTTTGTGGCCAACCGAGTGTCTCTGGTTCAGGAATTGGTGCCAGACTCTCACTGGGCTTACGTGCCCACTTCACAGAACCCTGCTGATTTAGCTACTAGGGCAATACCCCCCGCTAATTTCACTAAGAAGGAAACCCAGGCCTTGTGGCTCCATGGCCCCTCTTTTTTGACCTTATCCAAGGCGTTCTGGCCCCCTCCGTTTGCAGTAACGCACCCTGAACCTACCTCTGTTATTGAAGCTACTAATTTAATAGCTACCCTGCACCGTGCGAGCATCATCGACCCCTCCCCAGACACATTGCTGGAATCCCTACGTAGATTCAGTTCTTTCACCCTACTTAAGCGAGTTTTCGCCTGGATCCTTCGGTTCACTCGCATTACTCGACTCGATTTTCATGATCGCGGGCCTCTCCGCGTCCCATTGACCACTGACGAGCTCATGCAGTCGGAGCTCACCCTAGTTCGCCTAACCCAGGCTCACTACTTTACTGATTTACTACACGCGCTCCGCACTTCGTTACCTGCGCCCCCCTCTTTCGCTACCCTAAACCCTTTCCTTGACGAATCTGGACTCGTCAGGGTGGGCGGAAGACTCCAGCAGTCTTCTTTGCCGTTTCGCTCGAAACACCCGCTGCTGTTGCCAAAGCAGGCCCATTTATCGATGCTCATTTGTACGCATTATCATATCTTACACCTGCACTCTGGTACTAATACCGTGCTCCCAGCTATACGCGAAAGGTACTGGATTCTTTCTCTGAGGTGTTTACTCCGCAAGTGTATTTATCGCTGCATGACCTGTCATCGTTTCAGGGCTCATTCTTATCAACCGGTCATGGCCCCTTTACCCGCGCACCGAGTTACAGCCGCCCGTCCGTTTGCTCACGTTGGTGTGGATTTTGCAGGTCCATTTCCGACGCGCAGTGCATCACTTCGCTCTTATGTAACCACGAAAGGCTACTTATGTTTATTCGTGTGCTCGGCCACCAAGGCCCTGCATTTAGAATTTGCCTCTGCACTGTCCACGGACTGTTTTTTAGCCGCATTCGACCGCTTTATAGCTCGGCGTGGCTTACCGAATTGTATTTATTCGGACTGTGGGCGTAACTTCGTGGGTGCCGCGAAAGAATTGCGCTCCCTTTATGATTTCCTACGCGACTTCTCAGCGGTCATTGACTCTCATCTGAGTAACCGTGCCGTTTCCTGGCAGTTTAACCCCCCGTATGCACCGCACTTTGGTGGACTCTGGGAAGCCGGAGTTAAGTCAGTCAAAACCCTGCTTGTGCGCCTCGCTGGCGAACGCCCATATTCTGCAGAGGAATATTTCACACTCTTTGCCCGCATTGAAGCGGTGTTAAACAGCCGGCCTCTAATTCCTATAGCCTCGGACCCTAATGAGTCCGCAGGATACCTCACCCCTGGACACTTTCTCATTGACTCCTCATTGCTTTGTCTGCCTGAGGTCCCTATTCCCGCTGAAGCCTCTGTTCGCCATCGCTGGCAAGTACTGCGCCGTACAGCCCAGACATTTTGGAAGCGCTGGTCGCGAGAGTACTTAAACTCCATGCTCCAGCGGATGAAGTGGCACCGCCCTGGCTCTGATGCCGTGGTGGGTGATGTGGTGTACGTGCGATGCGCCAACGCTGCTCCACTCGATTGGCCCGTTGGCCGTATTGTAGCATTGCACTCTGGTCCCGATCACGTTTCCCGAGTCGCCTCGGTCCGTACTGGCAGCGGTGTTATCACCCGTCCAGTGCGCCGCCTTATTCCCTTACCTACCGCGGAATGAGCGTTGCTCTTCCCGGCTCTCGTTTCCCTATCCCATCCCTTTTTCCCTTTTCCCCACTCCCGCAGCAGAGGGGATTTACGCTCCCTCTCCCGCTTCCTTTGAACCCCTCGCTTAATCCCTAGTACCCGTATTGTTAAAAGCTATTGCTTTCAAGGTGGGCGGTATGTTTAAGAACTTCCCCGTTCGGCTGCGCCACTTTACGGCGCGCCGGCTCTCCGCGCCGCCAAGCGGGAACTCCTCAGTTTTTTGAATGTTACCCCCGTTTAGTTAAGTGCTATTCGTGCTAGCACCCAGTGAATGTAGTTCTGTTTTAAGAGTAACAACCCGCTGATAAGTTTTGTTTCGTATGTCGGACCCGCTGTGATTGAGTAGAGTTTTATTCCGACACCCGGCTTGAATAAGCACCCAGTTAATTTTAGTGGAATTTGTTGACCCTCCAAATTCAGTGTTAGCTATTACAGTTAAACTCATTTGAGGTACATTATATTTCATCTGGGATTACCTCAAGGACGCCTGCCTGCAGCTTCTTCCAGGGTAACAGGTATATTTAAGGTTCATTCTGACTTGTAGATCGATCTATTTGTTCTGTTTGAACAGGTATACGCTGCCCCGTACGTGCCAGCTTAGAAGATTTGCCAGGTGAGTGCTCACAACCTTTTTCTCATATTATACAGACTTGTCGAGACCCCCCTTTGGAACTCCTGGTTACGCCAGGAGACAATACATACAGTCCACTCCCCTGTTTTGTAGACCCGATATTAAACAATTTATCTTAAAGAAGGAAAGTGGAGATTTAACTCATTACACAGTCATTTGTAATTAAGTGTTAATCGGTTGTCGGAAGAGACAACATGGGCTCTCACAAAGTGTCAAGTGTTTCTCAGCTCTATGGAAGAAAAGTAAAACCTACTAACGAACAATTTGGACTCCGGTTATTATTAGAAAACGTGGACAACTTAATTACAAATGATTATGTAATGTGTATTTAAAAAAAAGAAAAAAAAAGGACTGTTCGGCCATTTTCGACTCTGTAGTTCGGCTGTACTCGGTGTGTTTTGTGTAATAGGTTAAATAGATTTTTCTTAAAGAAGGAAAGTGGAGATTTAAGTTTTAATTGTTTTCCAAAACCTTACACAGGTAAGTGACTGATAAATCAATATACTGGATTGGATATATTTGTTGTCAATATACTTGATCGATAAAAATAGTTTTATTAATCATAAATAAAGAGGGACGGTTTCTCTCTTTAAGAGTTAGTGTAAAAAAATAAATAAATAAATATATTATAATTAGGAATTATATTGCAAGCATTGTGTACACATAGAGGTTAATAAACTTTTTGTACGAATGGGAAAATACAGATGCAAAGGTTAATGAACCTTAGCCTGGGGTACCAGGGGCAGAGCCCCCCTTTAAGTCTCTGTATATATATGTATATTATACATATATAGAGAGAGAGAAAAGATGTGAGAGAGATGAGGGAGAAGTATGTGGGTGAGGTATAAGGGTCTAAAGAAAACTACTATTCCCAAGTTACCACAATAGCTGAGTGGTGAAAGTGATGGACTTGTATGGCGAAGGTTGTGTGATCGCTTTTGCTGACCTCAGCAAAAAAAAAATTAATTTTTAACACTTCTTTGTCTACAGGAAAGGGGGGAGGGGTTAAGTGGTGGGTAAGGGGTTAAATGACTACTGAGGGGGTGGGCGAGGGGGAACGTCCGCCATGTTGTGCAGAAAACTGTTTTAGGACCGGTCTTTATTAACTACTCACCATTTTCTGAAAACCCTTTTTTTGGACTCGGCGGACCTCAAAACGGATATTTCCGATGAAAATTCGATATCGAAAATTTGACACGATTACAATACTTCCTCTTACTAGGAGTAAGAGAAAGTAAAAAGAATAGTAAAAATTTGATGGGGAGGGGGTTAATGTTATGGCGAGAGGCAAATATGCGATGGTGTCGGAAAAGTAAAAATTAGAGCGCGGAGCAATTTAAACAATTTGCCTGGGGAGGGCTGGCGGGCCCGGTGCTCAAACATACGATACACATCCAATCTAAGAAATTCCAAACAGCCACACTGATCTTCTAGTGGCTAGCACATCCGACTCATGACTCAACAACACAAGTTCAATCCTAACATATACAACTTTTTTTTCAATAGACGGCCGTCCTGTTGGATGGCCCAGAATGCCCCTTTTATATCTACTGCTATATATATATATATGCGTTATTATATAATAGGAGCCCAAGGCCTTATCTCCAGTGAAGTTGCCACGGCAGAACATGATGTATGAGAACACATCACATCACTGAAGTGTTCAATTATAATTTTTTTTTCAAGAATGGGTTTTCGAAGTTACTCGAATGTTTTGTTCCAAACAGTTTCTTTAAACTGAGCATGCTAACTGCGCCAATAAAACATACACCTTGTTAAAAAATATAAAATAATATCAGCTTTGTATTTATTTTTATTTTGTTTTACAAACATATTTACAAAGTTAAAAATATCACAATATTCTGTTTTAGATATGTACAAAGTATATATATATATTTTAAAATCAAGAAACGAACTAAAAACATGGCTTTTGCAAAAATCAAAGAAAGCTCACAGTACAAAATCTCACTATACTTAACAGTAACACATTTTTATAAAGACAGCCTAAACATACTTTGGTTATTTAAAATTGAGCTCTTTATCCATTTTTGTACGATATAGAAGTCTGAGTATTTATTTTTTTGAACATTTATTCTGAACAAATTTTTTTTTTAACCATAATTATGTGATATAATGGTCACATTTGATATTGTTATCGGCCTATCTTTGTTCAAATGATCTCTGACTGCTGTTACCAATGGATATTTATCGCCTTGACACAATCCTAGAAAATCATCGGTGTCTAAACTCCAGACCATTGCACCACCAAGGCCTTTCGAATTTACCAATTTTACCTAAAACATTAAAAAAAAAAATTATAAGAAAACTGATTATATACATGTAAAGTGATGGATTTATAATGAATAAGTAAACATAAACTTAAGAAATACTGTTTAACGTTGTCGTTTTTATATCTGCGTTAAACAAAAGACTGTTTACGATCAAGGGTTCTCTTCTAAGAAAATACCTGAATAAATACAATCCTTTCAAAATGGCTTCTAGACCAATGAAGCAATTTGGTGTATTTTCAGGCAATGTTTACAATAATAAACTCATCAACCAATCAGAATTATGTTTTGCTATCCATATAAATCTGACCGATGTCAGGATGTTTTTAACGGCCACATTACTTACAATTAAGTACCGAATTTTTAGATAGAAAGCCTGGTTTGCCAGGTAACTTGAGAGCTACTATCTAATGAGAACAAGACTGGTTATTTGTTATTATAGCTTAATAATTATTTATATTATAATAGTATTATTATTAATAATAGTTATTAAGCTAAAATCTATCTTCCCTTACTGCAAGTTCTGATGTAAAAATTATTTTAAAGGAATTTTTCACTAAATGTGTTCAACCTTATCCATCACAGGTGTCGCAACCGTATATTGTAATGAAACAGCATTATAAAAAGAAACCTCATATCCCTCAGAACTAAAGAAATGGCAGGACTATCAGTGTGTGTGCGAAAACAACATAATTTACGAAGTTGGAGAAAACGTTTGAATCGGATCTTCTGAGTACCGAAACGCTTCATAAAGCTGCCAGCGATTTTTCGTATTACATTCTCTCTCACACACTTGTAAACACATGGAGACAAACGCTAAAATCTTTTTTGTTTTTTTTCAATAGACCTTGGGAAACATTTACTACCGAGGGAAAAACCCAATTTAGAAAATTCGAAATGATTGCAATGCTTTCTTTTTAGAGGAAGAAGAGAAAGTAAAAATCCGGTGTGAAATTATCACAGAACTTTCTTTAGTCTCTCAGTTGTGTTTGTCAAATTTCCTTACAAGTCGGAAATATTACTAAATCTTTAGTAATCCTAATCTTCTATTAGGTGATGGAACCCAACATTTTACTGATATCATAATTTAGGGGGAAATTCCGGTGTCTCAGACTATTCCTAAAATCAGTTCGTTCGGAAAAAATATTTTCATAACAAAGCAAAGGCATGTTATAAAAAATGGTAAATTGAGCACCATACAAATTTTTATTCTGCACTTCTAGTGTGATAGACATAAACAGGATATCTGATAGCTATAATTGTCTGGATTCTAGTTGATAGCCATAAACATCTGATTTTGTTGTCGAGTTTAAAAGCAAAGTGACTCGAATAAAACTTGCAGTTAACTTTTTAATAATCAGCGCTAACTTGATAATAATTACTTACTTTTTCTAAAATACTCCTTTGATTGTCGTAAGAAACAAATTTCTTGTGGTTAACTGCATACGGTGTACTTGAAGCATCATCCCACATTTCTTTCCATCCCGATGTTGTGGATAGCTCGTAACATATCTTGAAGAATAAGGAAAAAAACATGAATTAAAAGGAAATATTCCTGCTACTATTGGCAACGACCACGATCCCTGCCTTAATAACATTCACACTCTACATCTGGGACCTCCGGTAGCACTGATATATACACCTTTAACAGACACAAGGAAGCTCTACCTCACCACGACATTCACACGTACGCAACCAGATTCCTGCACTTTTACTAAACTCAAACCACTACAGAAAAAAATAGAATACGAGCTTCAATAAATCTTTTCGGCCGCTGCTTAAATTTGGCTTTATAGTCATCCACTCCCTGTACAAACATTCAATGCATTTTCTACTCTGTACGGGTAGATCTTATATTAGTTCCATACATTTTCCATTTAGACGGACTCTTATCTAAAACTGTTCAAATATAACCATCTAGACTTACTTCATTATATCCTATAATTCCTTTATCCCTAGTCCATGGTGATAAATATCCATTATCCGAGGGAACTCTTAAGTAATTACCATCATCAGGAACATTTCTCATTGTATAACTGTGTCCGAATGTTGCTATTCCAAGTAGTATTTTACTCGGTGTAGCTCCTTTCTTGATTAGATAATCTATACTGAATTCCTAAGAAAATTACATATTTATTAGTTTTTGCTTATCACAATGTGATTAGAATTTTCAAATACTTTACTTTCCTTTTCTGTTGTAAACCTCAGTTAGTATTACAATTGAATTAAATAATATAAATTGGCACTCTCAATATTGCAATAAATTCTACTAAAGAGCGAAATATGAATATTTTTTTAGAAAATCGACTTTTGTATATGGAAACATAAAGATCGATTTACACTATTGGTAACGTCAATACGTTCCCAGCTAACTTCTTCAGGTGACACAAAAGTGAGAAGACCTGTTAGCATGTGCACCCTAACTGTCATGCGCAGACTGATGCCCACCTCAGGTCTAGTAAATTTTGATGTTTAAAAAAAAGGTGTCCTTTTATATATAATTGTATTAATAGCAGTAAGAGAAGGCCGTGTGAGTTTTCCACACAGATTTTTATAACAAAGATAATAAATGAAGAATATAGAAAAAGAAAACGATGGTAATGGTACATATCGGTTTATCAGTTAGAAGTGTTAACGGCGAACTTGGAGCCTGTGGGCTTTTGTGTGTAAGAAAATATACCTTTTGCGCGTTTATTGTGAGCGAAGGCTACTTCCAAGGAATAAAACAATTTTTTTACATTTTTTTAAAATTTATACAGTTTTAGCAAAAGTTTTACAACCAAAATTAATATACTTACAACATTGAATTCATTTTCAGAAATTAGGGGCGCATTTACACCAGTTTTTCTCTCCCAGGGCCCATTATAATCATAAGTCATTACATTGATATAGTCCACAGACTGTGATATAGTTCTGACGTCATAGCCAGGGTCGATGACGTACCGTTTACCAGTCAGCTGTACGGACAGTATCCGGTTGTCATCGTTCAGTCTTGTTCTTAATTCCTACCAACAAGAAATATTAAAAAAAATAGAACAAGTGTTACAAAATTAGGAGTGCCACTTGTGAGAGATCTTTAGCAAAACGGAATTTCCATTCGCATAAAAATTGCTTCTTTTTTTTTATTACTAATTATTCAAGGCTGAAAATGCAGTCAATCGCACTAAGTCTTTAACCACAACTGAAATTGTTCCTTAATCTTATTATTCTTGTCTTAATTGGATTCTAATTTGCATGAATATTTAATAATAAATAAAATATAAATGAGTTAGAGAATAATTTATTTGCGTAATGTGCAGTCCAATTACAATGCTCAACATCAATATTTTTTTCTTTACTCTTACTCAATATTTTTTTCTTTCACATACCTTAAGCAGAGATACGAAATTTCTCTTGTCTTCGGCAATGCCTCCTCGATCTGTGGGAAACAGCCAGCTGATGTCCACTCCATCTAATTGATTTCGTCTGTTTTTAAGCAACACAATGAAAAGAAGTGCCACTAATTAATATTATTTTATGGACATGAATATTTCCCAGCAAAGGAAATATGATGTAACTTTTAGAAAATCTGCATAGCGATCATTTCAAGATGTTCAAATTTGAGTTTTCATCAGAAGCTAATGTTTTGAGATCATGTTTGAGATGGTTCTATATGAATAGTCTTTTTGAATTCTATAACTTGAAAAAACGAAATAAGCAGCAAATTCTAAACATGAAAGTCTGTTTAGGTCGCTGAAACATCAGTGTCGCTGAAAATTCGTCCCTTCTTTCATTTTCGCGAAAATGACTCGAAACAATTTTCTTTAGCTTGTATAATTACTAAATAAATTTAGAGCAGTCACTTAATTTGAAATATTTGTTCCAAAAAATTTGCTTTTGGAGGAGTCCTGGGGGGCGTGTAGTCAAAAGTCAGATTTAAAAAAGAAAAACTGACAATCGGGCGATGAGAAGTGCTTATTATGACGTTTCACGTCGGGTTATGTTTTATTATTTCTGTCAGCCAGCCCTCGCTTTTGGAACTTTCCTAGAGAGGAAATGCAAGTTTATGATGAAAAACTTCCCCAAGAGGCTGAATAATACAAGAGAGTGGAGCAAGAAATCTGTGGCCGGTTCACCATATCATCCTGACAGAACGTCAAGCCAGATTTTCTAGTTGAATTGATTAACCTCACGTACAACTGGTGTATGATGGATTGTGTTGTGTTGAGGACCTCTCTTTTATATGCTTTGGAATATCCCTTAATAATCCTTTTACTTGTAAGGAGGGGTGAAGCATACATAGGTGGAGTCTTGGTTTAACTTCTTCTCCAAGTTATCATGTAGGAAAGGTTAGATTGAATGACAGCACTGATGATAGGGTGTAGTGATATTGTCTGACTTCTCTGACCAGTCTTCTTGTGATGTCTCTATATGAACTTATGTTTTTTTCCTCACTCTTGGCTTGTTTCCTTGAAGGACATCATTCAATTCAACCAGAATATACGTATAATAGATAAAACTTGGTTGGATTTAGGATGCGATAAATATCTTTCATATGGACCCGGAAATGCAATGGCGGTAGCTTATAGTGTGGTCCCAAAATCATAACAATGACAATTAATCTAAAACCATGTTGGTTAAACAAAGTACATTTTATAAAATTAAATGCCAGCTTACCGTAGAAACTGAAATACACTTTCTACAAATGCTATCCTCTTGATGGTGGACGCGGCCATGTTTGAGAATTTTACAGAACCTTCAGTCCAACCGCCAATACTGACCATTACTTTCAGATTGGGAGCTTCATCTTTCAATTTTACTAGATCCTTCAGCTGACCTGGAAACATAGAGAAATATTCCTTTTTTATAAACTATAATAAATGAAAATATTGCACGTAAAACATAAAATTATACAACATGAAAACATGGTAAGTAACAATCCTTTTGAGAATAATGGACTGACCACTTCTTCAGGCGTCCTTGGCATTCACTCTTTTATTACATTCATATAGGGGTTGTCGATATATTCATTGCTGTATTTGACATACGGCCACATACAATAAATCTCCTAGGTCACAATAGATTTAGCTTTCAGTCACCTCCCTATACATAACTAACACCCATACGAAAACTAGAAACTAACCTAATCCCCTTCCATTGGTTACAAAGTCAGCCCAGCTATCTTTGCTGGCCACAGTGTTGGAAGTTTCATTAATACCGAGGAAAGAGTAAACTAGATGTGTACACAGATTGACATCCACGTCTGCTATGGTGAATTGGCCCTGACTTCGTCGATACACCGACCATGATGCTATGTAGCACAGAACAGTTTTCTTGTTAGTTCCTGCAACAATAATACAACACTCACTATAATCACTAAGATATGGAATAGTGATAACCTGTTGTTTTCCTCCGTAGTGCTCTTTTTCTTTTTTTGTTTTTGTAATGAATTTTATGGCTCTTTCTTTTATTTGCCTCAACAAAGACAATTAAATGACATTGTATAAATGTTAAAGGAAAATTTGTTAAATAGAAGTTATACAACTTCAGTACAAAATATTTGATTTGTTTCTTTGTTAACATAATGGTAACTCGCCTATTTCACTTATTCTTAAGCATTAATGAAAACTTAATTATTTTTTTGTTTTCTAAATGAAATAATAGTATATATAAACATGTACACTATAAGACAATTAGCTGATGATAGCTATTTACTATTTATTATTAATCGCTAGCGGACATTTTGTAACATAGTGTGAACGAGCAGTGTTTTAGCAAGGTCGAGGTCATCGAAGCATTAATTTCTGTTTACCAATAATATTTCATTCTTTCAATTTTTCTCCGTTTTTCTTCCTTTTTTTTGTTTTCAAGTAAATTTGTCTTGATTATTACAATAGTTAAATTTTTTAATTTTCAGCTGATATAAACTGGAAAAATGTTTACATATTTTTTGGACTAGTAGACAAAATTATCGTACTTAAAAAAGAAAATTTTCAAAATTTTATTTTAATTAAAGTAACTATGAATAAGTCAAGGAAAATCCTGGGTTCACTTAAATAAAATGTACATAAAGAAGGTAAGAAAACCATAAAAAAATTCCTGCGAAAATGCTCACATGGGCCGAGACCAGCGGTTCTCAAATTGTGGGGCGCTCCCAGCAGGGGAGGCGCCGTAACTTTACAAGGGGGGGTTCAAATAAATGAACAAGACATGGCATCAGATATAATTAAAACGAAAACATTTCTAAGGACACAGATCTAATGACTAATATGTGCCTGTTCGAAGCAAGCAAAGCACATAGCCTGTCCAGATTTGGTTTTATATTCCAGATAGTCACTAATGAGCTTCCTTTCTATTTGAAGTTTGTTGTATTTAGATTTTAAAGCAGTTAAATCAGAAAAACCAATTTCGCAACTAATAACTTCTAAAATTTACACATATTCACATATAAAGGGGGCGCGAAATACAAAAGATTGAGAACCGCTGGCCATCTTCTTTAAAGAGTGTTCAGGAAATACGGCATTCCGTTAAAGCATTCTTCTAAAGGGCTACTTCAGTCAATGGTATTACCTACCTATATAATATTAAGTTACATTAAATTGATTGTTAAAATTCCAAGCTTGAGAAAATCTGATAACCGGATGTGGCTCTTAGTTTCAGAGTTTTTCGAAACGACAACGGAACTAACAATTTTCTTTAAAATGTAATGTTAACTACAAAAACAATAAACCTATCCGGAAAAAGGGATTCTAAATGGATTCTTCTGGGGAATATGTGAATTTGGTTTAATTAAACTGAGATTACAAGTTCCCACTTCCCTGAATGTATGTATGTTACCGGCAAAGTATGAAATCAGGCATTCTACAGAATGCCTAGGCATTTCATATAATACCTAAAAACGTTAGGCAATTGTACAATTTACCCCATTTCTCTAATTTGCCTAGGCATTCTATAGAATGCCTTCGGCGAAGGAGCAAAGTAACCTTCCCTGTACAGCTAGTTCGTGAGGTTATAAGTTCAGGTTGTCCCGTGTGGTTTATAGTTCTAATAATGGATAAAAATGTGTTTCGATGCCTTTTTGAGGAGGAACTGCGGAAAAGGAGAAATATTAAGCAAGGAATAGTGTATTTTTAGCAGATGAACGTTACCAGCTATTTGTGAAAAGCGTTCCTTCGGTAAAATTTTGCAGCAATAACTAGGCCATAATTATTATATATGGCCATTAATAGATATAGTTTTTAAGCCTTTCCATACTTTGCCTAAGACGTCGTAGAATGCCTAGCCCAGGTATGTAATAAAAAGGATATTTCTAAATTGCAGGCAGCTTCAATAAGACCTTCCAAAGTTATCATTCTTCTGGAATCTTTTAATGTATAATTCAGCAGTATTAAAATTTTAATTATACCCAGTAAGTTTATTACTTACATTTAAAAATTAAAAGAATCCAAAAGTCGAAGAGAAACTAATAACTTAAACACGTGCATATGCGTGCATACAGACTCAGTTAATGTTTAGATAACCGGGCTTAAGGTCAAGTCGGTTAATAACCAAATGTGCTTGGAATTCGACTTAGCTGAGAAACTGTAAGTTTTAGAAGTTATTAGAAGAGTGGCTTAGTGACAGTAAATTGCTTTATAGGGAACAGGAACCACGCTTGGACAGA
This sequence comes from Triatoma infestans, assembly GCA_011037195.1. NCBI lineage: Eukaryota > Metazoa > Arthropoda > Insecta > Hemiptera > Reduviidae > Triatoma > Triatoma infestans. The sequence continues at coordinate 138,285 of JAAEAF010008130.1, read as the reverse complement.
AGGAAATAACGAAATACAAAAAACTTAAGACACAGAATCTGAAGAACATTTTACAGTACTTACAAATAAAGAAATAAAAATAATGATTACTCACCACTAATATAATTAACAGCTAAGATATAGACGAACAGCAGAGACCACAACTTGCTACGGTACATTCCTTGTTCTCTAAAAAAATATTAAAATATAGTAATTGTTAATCATTTATCTACAATTATTTTAAAACTAATAAAATTCCACACAAATTACAGCTATTTATCTGGTTTAATACTTTTAGTAAATATTTTCCTGCATGGGTCAATTTAAAGGTCGGGGTTTACCGCACATATCTTTTCTGCTAATTTCATAGAGGTTATCACATAGTGTTTTACTTTTCTTTTGTTTTCTTTTAAATTATATTGGGTAATATATAAGATTATTTTAAGAAGTGTGGGAATTATATTCGAGGAAATACAGTGTATTTGATTAAACACAGAACTTTGAAATCTTAGACGAAAAATTACGTGTACTTAAGGTTATTTCTAGGTTATAAGGGTATAACCTCAGTGACGTTTGGCTGAATTTAATCGTACGTTGTACGGTGAGTTATCTAAAATATCACTTTTATTCTTTATTGCTACATGAGGAAGGATAATGATCATGTGATCATTAAGTTTTATCAAATATTATATACATCTGGAATGTAATGTAATTACATTCAAATTTACCAGTTATCGAACTAACCAACGTGTATCCTACCACCACTATCTATTTGTTAATGAAACTTAACTAAGTAAAAATTCCAAGTTTAAAGAAAATTTGTCAATATTATAATTTTTCAGGCTGACGGTGGCTATTGTCATACAAAACAATTTGTCTTTGGGTTGAGATTGCGTTAGTCGGTTTTGCGTATATTGCAATAGGCTTCTTCAGCTAATGTTGTTGTAGTTAACATTCTCCTGAAATAGCGGTCTCAACTCGAAGATCTAACACTTTTGCCAAATTTTATAATTGTTATAAATGCAGTCGACTTTACAAAAGAGGTTTTCTAAGTTTTTCGTGATTTTTAACAGAAACAGCATTTTTCTCTTATTCCTGCAAGAGGAGGTATTACGATCATGTCAAATTTTCGATAACAAGTTTTAAATACACGTTTTGAGGTCCCCTGTCTAAAAAAACATTTTTTTGGAAAATGGTCTGTGTGTATATGTGAACAGTATAGCTCAATGAAAGATCGCAGAAAGCTCAAACTTCACATTCCGTTTGGGCATCGCCATCAGATCTGGCAGGAAGTAACCTGTTAAAATTCCTCAACCACTTTACGAAATGGCTTTTTCCGTATTTTTTTCGATTTTCTCGAAAACAGCTCCAACAATTTATTTTAAACTTCTTATATCAACTACATATATAAAGAGCTACAACTTTTGTTTGAAACATTTCGCCGGGAAATTTCATTTAAGGGAGCTTTTGTGGGAGAGATGGTATGTGCTTCCGGTGATAACTCAACTAAGAAAAATGAACACGATCGCAATACTTTTTTTTCTTACCAGGAGTAAGAGAAAAATACAATACAGTCAACTTGAAGCATTTTTCCTTCTTAAAAATATACAAATATTTATAATGATCATTTTACTATAACGTAACAAAACGCTGAACTATTATACTATGCAGCGCAAAAGCTGCATGGAAAGAAGAGGAAATAAGAGTTATATAAACGTAAAATTAACTAATTATATAAGAATATAAAATGTTTTATTTCCGCTCAATTTCTGCTAAACAATTATCCATAATAACTACCACTTGAGAAGGGGTTATGGGAAGTAATAAACGCGAATTCCCAGAGAATCAAGGCAACATGATGTGCTATTTATAGATTTGTTACAGCTCATTTAGACTTTACGTTTTACAGGAATTATAATTAAGGAAAGCTCAGTCAGGCTTTACGTTTTACAGGAATTTATAATTAAGGATCACCATTTGTCAGGGAACGTTCTTTCTAGTAAATGAAATAAAATAAAAGAATCTATCTGAAGGCCAGTTCTGAAAGACTCGTTCACATTATCTAACAAACGAAATAAAAAACTACCAAGTCCACTGGAAAATTACAATATGTTGTGGGATACCCTAAAACCTTTTCCTGTCTTTCTTAAAGTTCTGTTTCACACACATTCTTTTATACGTCAGACTTTTTCCCTTAGTTATTTTTTTTATTTAGTCACCTTAAATTCCCATTACCAGGTAAAACTGTACATTGTACTGATGTGGCACTGTACAGACAAGCCCCTAATAATGTTTCACTTTCCCCAGAAAACCTCTTCTTTTTTTTAAAAAAACATTTTTTTTTCAGAAAATTGTTCCAAACAATCGATAATTGCAAATAACATTTAAAGTGTGAAAGAAATCATACAAACTGAGGAAAAATTACTCAAACCGAAACTGAGAGAGATTAATCCTTAACAAGAATATCATCTATTTTCGCCTCTTGAAAACAAGTATTTCCGGTGCAACTATGTAACTGATTGGCCTCAAATAGTGAATGTCTGTATAGTTTGTATGTCGGTAGGTTTGTTAAACCCCAATGAGCTTCAAGTCTCAAATGTCCATCTGGTTATGAGCATGATGTTACATATATCAGTCTTTTCAATTCCGTTAGTAATTTAGATCTTCTTGCGAGAAGTCTGTACAGAGTTTGGGTAGTTTATGATGATAAGAGCAACCTTTCCTCCTACGGAAGTAATTATACAGGATGGGGTAGAATGCGACTGTAGTTTTACTACAAAGCTCGAAAATTCTCAGGAATTTTCACTAAATTTACTGCAGCTTTTCCCTCTAAGAACTAGACAGAATATCGATTTTTCTTGACGATAAAACAGCGAATTAGTCCAGAAATGTAGTATCAACTCTTTATAATTATTTGAGAAAATTTCTCATATACAAATAATGATTCCATTCAAATTCAATGATTTCCATGAAAGAGCTCCTGATTGGTGTATTCATCAAAATGTTCTTTTATTAGAAAGAAAAAATTAACTTTCAACTGGGACTTATCTCAAAATAATATTGTCCTCAAACAAATAACCAATGAATAAAATGGAAATCAGTAAACATGAGTAGACATTTAATGACCTTCATTGCTAATCATGCCACTTTTTCCTGGTTCTGACCGGTTTCGTATCTTTATCCATCTTCAGCGTTTGGTTTAAGAAGCTTGCGTAGTAACGTTGTAAGTATTCGTCCATTTTTTTAAAAACAACTGTTAAAAATTTATAAAAAACATAAGTTAAAATTTATTTCGAAAAATTTTAATTAGATTATAAAAAAAAAATTATCTTCTTCTTTGTCCTATAGATAAGCTATGCTTTCAACCATCGGATCTATTCTTTTTTATTGCCTGCCATTCTTTGGACAGATGACCTTGACTGATCTCACTTTTGTGTCAGTCGTTCACATTGAAAGTACATTATTCCAAATAGCCCATTCTCGGTCTGCGGCCCTCGGATGTGGCACCCATCAAACACCTAATGTTCTCCCCTGCTTCTTCTGCAGACATGGCAAAACCAACTCAACTGCCGATTCTCCAAAGTAGTAGTTACAAAGGGTTAAATCTCTAAGCTGCTCCTTAATGATTCATTTCTTATTCTGTCGCCCTTAGTTTTTCCTTCGAAACGACAAAGAAATCTCATTTCGGCGGCCGTAACCCGGCTTGCATGCTTATCAAACATGGTCCACGATTTTGCTCCTTACTAAAGAAGGGATTTTGCTCCGTAAACGATCTTGAAGACGGTCATTTTTACTTTCTTGCTGACCTCTCTTTTACCGACCACAGTATTCCTGATCAAACCGTATTTGCCACGCTCACCCGATTCAGCATCTCTTGGTCAATCCCACCATCCCTGTTAAACAAGACTCTCAGATAGCTGAACTCCTCTACCTGAATTCTCTTCATATTCCACCCAATGTGATTCCTGCAACTTTCCTATCTATATGCATTACTTTGCTTATACTCCGTTCATCGCCATTCCTTTCCATTTGAGCACTTCATACCATTCAGTAACCGAATGCTGAAGATGCCCTTCAAAAAAATTATATTGACTACAAAAACAGTAGATAAAGATAGGCGTAAAAACTACAAAGAAAAAGAATAAATAAGCCTAACCTAATTATTTAATTTGTTTATTATTACTTTTTACTTTCTCTAATTGCTGTTAGAGGTTTTTAGAAAATGGCGCGCGCGCGTGTGTGTATACGTGAACAGCATAGCTCAAAAATGAAAAATTGCAGTACGTTCATACTTGGCATTCCATTTGATCCATACACCATAGGATCCGACAGGAACTTTCCTGTCAAAATTCCTCAACCGGAACTACCACATTATTGAATGGATTTTTTTTTTTTCACTTTTTTGCGATTTTCTCGAAAGTGCTTTCAACAATTTTCGATACACACACACAATGAGCCACAACTTTTATTTGAAACATTTCTCTGGGAAAATTCATTTAAGACAGCTTTTAAAGGAGGGGTGGGGTTATGATTTTTCTGAATTGCTATTTCAATTTATTATATAAGTGTATCATCTAATTAATATTAAATAGATTTCGAGTTTGAAGAAAATCGGTTGCCCGGATGTGCATTTTTACTGGTCATTCCAGTTTTCTATAATTTTATCCATAAAAACGCCGACAGAATTTGTTACTTTGAACTTTGAATATTTTATAGGGAACTTTTTTTCCGAGAAAGTTCATTTAAAGAAAGTTTTGGGGAGGGGGAGTTTCCTTAAAAAGTCGTTTTATTAAGTTTAGATTCTCCAATTGATATAATTGAATGCAAGTAAACATTTAGTGAAAATTATAAGTTTGGAGGAAATTTGTCAGTTAAATTTGTGCCAAGTGCAGTTAGAAAAAATCGTGTGAGTGTTACCGCTTACACCAATCTAATTATTTAATTTGTTTATTATTACTATTACTTTTATTAAAGGAAGGGGCAAAAAAGTTATTTTGGGCGCGTTTGATGTAGTGTTTGAACAGAGAATGTGGTCAAATATGTACCAAAAGTCATGTGTGTGGGGGGGGGGGGGTGAAAACCGCAAACTCTGAATACTGGACGAGTGTTGGTAGACTGGGATATAGAGGAAGAGTCGCCAAGAACCCTGAAGAAGTGGCTAGACCACTTCCCACCTAAGGTTCGTATTCAGATTATCTAACGTTATTATTGGAAATAATAATGTTTTGAAGTTACCTGATTCGAAGCTGAGTGTGCGCATCTACACAATGTAAATTATAAACAAATCACTCTTAAGTTCCAAACTAGTAAATCTATTAACTATTGAAAAGGAAACTGACACGAAGGTTTCAGTGGATATCTGACAACCGGAAATGTTAATTACAGAATATTTTATCAGATTTTGTTTGTAATAATCTCTTAGTACGTATATTTGGGCCTATCTATTTTATCTGCAACATTTTCCGTGGAAATAGATGTTTTGGGTGGTCCAGTTGGGAAATAAGTGTCTGATTTCTAAACTACTGTTTTAATCAAACCTACGTTCACATGATCCATACAAATTTAAGGGCAACAACTAAAATATTAAATACGAAATTTATGTCAGTTGGGAAAATTGCAAAATTAGTGTGAAAGTCCGTGTGTTCCAACCACATTTTCATTAATAATAACAATTGATAGTGATGACTTCGGCGGATACTAAACAACATTAATGATTTACTAAATTAAAACTATAAATATATAGTTATGAAACTTATAAAAATGAAAAACAAAATGATACTAACTTACTGTAAACGAAGACATGTGATTCGATTGTAACAGGAAGTTTAGCCAGCAAGGTTTTTTTTTTATTTCAAGGATTTCCGTTTTTTTTTTTTTCAGTAAAACTATCCCAAAATATTAATAATTCACACTGAAAACAAACAACAGATACAAATACGTTTCCTCACATTGCAACCGTAATCAAAACAACATATCTGTTAGCGCTTTACTGAAATAATACTAAACGAGAAAAATTCTTATTACGCATGCGCTATTATCCCCACTTTGATTTTATAAGAAAAAAACAAACATGGAATTTCCAAAACTATTAGAAACATTATGAGAGATATATTTTACTAATAATTCTAAATTAATAATTCTTTCCGCCCCCTCAAAAAAAAGAAGAAATTAATTAAGAAATAGAAAAAAATTGAGAAGGCCATTGTAGATACAATTATGATAAATTGACTGGCAGTTTACATTGATAAAACCTAGTATATTTTAAAAAAATTAAAAATTTGTTTCTAAACATCTTATAAAATCTCTCTTTTTCCACCTACAGTAAGAGGAAGTATTGCGACCGTGTCCAAATTTTTCGAAATTGAGATTTTCTTCGGAAGTACATGTTTTGATTGCGAAAAAAGTTATTAACGGAGAATACGTTTTTTGGGAGACATCTATTTGATAAAAAGTGAACGTTTCTCACATTGAAAAGCGAACGAACGTTTTTTCATAGCAGGCTAGTGAGGGGGTAATTCGGGAGAGGGGATTTTAGAGGGTTTCTGGGGTTGTTGAAAAACGTAAAAACATATCGTACGCATGTTGCAACTATCACATGACAGATAGCGTTTGAATTTTTATCTTTGTGTAAATAAAATAGCTCACATCGAAAAGACGCAGATAGTTCATGCTTGAAATTCCGTTTGGATAACCATCAGGGATTTATTTCTTATTTCGTTGGAGCCGTTTTTAAGAACACTTAAAGTTGAAAATGGTTTATATCTGATGATACAAAACACACAATTTTGAAAATTATTTTTTGAAACTATTTGTTTCTGTTGAACTACTATATTTCCAAACTGTTTCACACATTAAACTGCCAAACTTTCCTCTATAAATTCCCTTCTCGGTCCCTTTTTTCAATCGAATTATTTTGCATATCGATAACAATCGATATTGATTCATACCAGGAACTGGCACGCAGCTACAACTTCATAATACACAAATATTTAATCAGTTTACTAAAATGAGTCAAGAAAGTGTTGCCCAATGGTTGGATTTCATGTATATGGAAACTTGAGAAAAGAAAACTTACTGATTATAGAAAGGCATTTCCCACAGGGAATGTTTATTAATAACTTGAAGAGAATACACAATATTACAGTGTAATACCAGTTTATTAATAACATTAGGTGTAATAGGTTAATACACATGTGAAGTGAGCATTTCAAAGTTGTTGTGGTTGGTTCTCTGATAAACATTTCAAGTTTAAAGAAAACGGGAAAGTTTTCATGAAGATGATGACGATGTCCTTTCAACTTGAACTTCTTGTCATGAAGTATTGGACCTCAACAATATGCAGGTGACAAAACCACATATTCTACTAAGTAGCACTTCAGAAGAAAGTCTAACATTGTAGCTCCCTCCAAAATAAACCTCCAAGAAAAATCTGTTTTCGTGAAAGTTAATAATAAAAGTGTCGGTTCTTAAGGAATTAGTATGAGATGTTTAAGAAAATTGCTGGATTCTTTTTGAGTAAATTACGATAACTGAAAAGGTTGTTCAATAAAGTCGCACTTGAGTTTGACGGATTTTAACCAAAATCTTAGTCTGATGTATATCCCTTTGTTGGCTGCGGTGCCGGGTACCATCCACCTGTCGCTGGAAAATCTAAATCTAGTCAGATGGATGGTGGTTTCTAATTAGAATATCAATTTCGAGCTTCCTGCAGTTTTTTTATTTTTGTGATATTTTGATAGTATACACATATATACGCACGCATTCATTAAAACATTGTTTCGTATTCAAGAAAAGTCATGTATTTCTATGGAAAACTTAATTTTAAACATATGACTCGATCGCATTGCTGTCTAAAAACAAATATGAAATTCGATATTCAACAGTAAAAAAACAAAAATGATTTGTTTCTGATTAATAATTTTTCAAAAATTATTTGGGACTTGTGGGCAAAAATTATTTGCCCTGATTAGACAGAAAATTCTATCAAACTATCAGATTCTCATACAAACTGACTAGCATCTGGCTTTCTGATCCCCTTCCCGGCTTGCAAGTCAGCCGACCTCTCAGCCAGACTGATCGGAACAGGAAATCCATCAAACAACACGATCAAGATCTCCTCCCAAGATTCTAACTGGAGAAAGTGTGCAGATTAAGTTATGTTTTTTGGAGTCTTTACTGGCCTGCAACAAGGATTCCTAGACTGACCGAAGTCCGAGCTACCACGCGTCCCAGATACCACACTTGCATTTGCTTCAAAGGACGACTGCAGACAAATAAATAGCTGGGAAAATTCCCATTATATAATCCGCGACTGATTTTGGACTAACAATTTCTTCAAGAATTTCGATTTCCTGTATTTTATTACTCTTATCAACTACTTATAGTTATCACACACTACACAAAGATTTTCTAGAGTAGATGTTTTATGCAACCCCCCGAGAGAACTATCTTTTTGAGTTAACTTTTCTCGATTCTCTAAATTAGCACACGAAGAGTTGCATTGTGTTGTTTTTATTTATTTATTTTTGCCTGCACATATGAAAAAATACAAAAGGCACAACTTATTGAACACAGTATGATATAGAAACATCTAACATGGTCCATTGTAGTTTAAACTCTTCAATGCACCAGTTTTCATATAATAATAAATAAAATTTATAAAAGCAGTTAGTTATTGAAAATTTATTGCTTTTTTTGAATATTTGTGTACCCTACTGTGTAATATTTGCTGTGATTTTATTATAAATTTTTACCGACGCATTATTCAGAATAAATTCGGATTTTACCTACCGTTTTGCAAGTAAATGTAAGTTTGTTTGCTTCTTATATTATATAGGTGTAGGCTCCCTCTAGTGACCCCATTTGTATTAATCTTGTTGCTTTAAAGCTAACCTATATAAATATAAAGTGAAGCTCTGTCAAAAGAGGTTTACGGCTGTCACGAACCTTTTTGTGTATCATCGTTTTGATTGCTCATTTTTTCAATTTAAATATTGTAGATGCTTCGGGTGTTGCCTCCCCCCATAGCACAGTGCGAAATAGACCATTCTCAAAATAGGAACTTCATCACTCAATTTTCTTAATAAATATCATCTGAGACAGTCTATTACTCAATGTGATAATATGACCTTTCCATGAGATTTATAAATTCCAAGAGTTTGTAATTATACTATGTAGTTAACATGAAGTTTTTAAATTATTTTAGAAGAAAACTTCACCTTACAGAGCGAATCAGTAATTGCATTTATTAACTGCGGACCCATTCGGCCTGTACCGATACTCTGTGCTGAATCGATTTACTTGTTCAATCGTTTCCTTTTGCACTAATTCGATTGTATTATGACGTATTTTACCTATTCTTACATCCGCTCTGCGATTAACCAGGTGTCGACACACTGTCAACACCCGCAACGCAGAAGAAAATCTCTTCGCGTTGCGGGCTGTCGACACTGTGTCGCATCTCTTTTTTTTTAGAAACCAAATAAAATTGGTAACATTTGTGATGAATGATGAAAAACTTAAAAATAATTCATAAAGAATACCAACATTTCAAAATAACACTTTTATTCTACAATAAATTACAATATGCAGTTTTCTTTTCTAAAAAAATAAGTAAAAAGTAATAGTTTTTCAATACTCAGTTTGAGCTCACTAAAGAAATAAGATTTCAAATTTAGGGCAAATATACTAATAATACATGTATAATAATGTTATAAGTGCAACCACCAAAAAAAAAATGAACAAAACACTGAAATTCCAGGCTGGCGGAAAAGAAAACTATTTTAATTTTTCCACAGTGCGGGCAAGAGAGAACAACTGGCTTGAGCTGTGCTGGAAGAGTAGGGATAAGTTTAAAGTAAATACAACCAAGTCGACCCGCTGTCGACACACACACCAGGCAAGAAGGCGGTATGTCGACATCCGCGGTCAACGTGTTAAAATCTGGATATTGATGTACAGTTTTGAAACTAATACTATAACTCAACTATTTTACACTGTTCGATCCAAATGCTGAATTCTCCAAATCTATAAAACAGGTCACTCTGTACAGCGTACAGATTATGGCGCCATATTGGTAAAGCTATATAATTTGAAGACAAGTGCTGCGACCTTGACAGCCAACACTCCAAACTCTGTTGCGTAAACATTGCCAAGGTAAGAAGAAAACAACTAACAGATATTTAATACACAATCAAACTTAAAAACTCAGGTTAGGTTATCATTAATTTTCTTTTTCTTTTGTCTATAATTATTTTTTATTTATTGATAATAATGGGTGTGTGCTAGAGACCTGAATTGCTTTGAAACATATTTAAACTAGTTTAGGATAACGCACATCAATTTTCCCAAGATTTGGGCTTCCCTTCTTCTTAATTGATATGTATATTACCCATATTAGACTTCCAAATAGACTTGTTTTTGTAAAACCGGTTTATATTCATTAATAATAACACAAGATAAAATTCGGGAAAGCTCTTTACGTCACCGGAAATCTAATCACATAAATACAAAACCGGATTTTAAGCATTATTTTTTAATTTTTAAACTTCTCGCTTTTTTAAACAGTTTTTTTTTTAGATTTAGTCGATAGTAGTAGATAGTGTTATTTATTATTTATCTACCTTCACCTCCCTTCGTTCCCTTTTTTAGGCGGCGTGGTGAGCCCTGTCGTCCTTAATCCTTCCTATTTTCCTTCAATCGAGCGTGGTGGGCCCCGATCGTTCTTCCCCTCCTAATCTCACTATCGAGGACAAAGGAGTTCAACCTCTCCCCTTTTCCTAGACGGCGTGGTGGGCCCCGATCGTTCTTCCCCTCCTACCCTCACCATCGAGGACTAAGGGAGTTCAACCTCTCTCCTTTTACTGGACGGAGTGGTGGGCCCTGTTCGTTCTCCCCCTCCTATCCTCATCCTCTAGGACTAGAAAGTTCAACCTCTCCTTTTTTCTGGACGACGTAGTGGATCCTCGAGACAACTACAATAAGGAGATAAGAAAAACTGAAAAATCTAGGCAGTAAAGTCGCTTCAATGGTGGATAGATTTTGAAAGATAACTTCGTGTAGCAAAACGGAATATCAAGTTTGTGCTTCTAGCGAATTTTCTGTTTTCAGTAATTTAGTTCGTATAAACACATATTACATACCTACTTACATGATCACCTACTCCCCTACAACATAAGGACCATTCCCTAGAACCATTCTTTTATCCTACAAAACATGTATTTCCGGAAAAAAATCAGTTTTGAAAGTTTAACTCGACAAACTTCCCTTAACAGCGGGAAGTGAAACAAAAAGAAATCATCATAACCTTTCAATTAAAGTATTTTGTAATTTATAATTATGGGGGTTGGGGGCTGTAAAATATTGACGACTGAACGACTCCTGGAATTCCGGTGTTTCTAACGTCTAGTGACTTAATTAAATATTTAGCTATTTTTAATAATTAGCCTAGATAAATGCAACAGGCAATGAACAAGCAATTTACCAAATGTCTATTCAATGGAACAAATTTCCATTTATGTCTATATTACCCATAGATCGGGTCTAGGACATTTGGAAACGGGATGTCTGTAAGTATACAAGCCTGTGTGTCAAATATTTGTTTGTCTATATGTTGATAACGCATATCAGTCAATACATATTTCTATAAATATTTTGATACATATTTGTATAAATGTCGCGTTTCACTTTTGTAATTCTGTCTACATGCACGTTTATCTAACTGTATAGAATAGAATAGAATTGGGGGGGGGGAGCCTCGTTCCACTGCGACCTACAAATTCAGGTCTATTGTGGATCCCCTTAAGTTACAGAACAGCCCCCAGCCTTGCCCTCCTAATCAATCCTAGCAAAGCTGAGAGCGGCTCCGTCATGAAGCTCTTCTACCCACTATCCTTTGCCTTATAATCTCCCTAGCGCAGAGTTGTAACGCCCTAATTGAAGAAACCTAATCCTCGCCAGGCCGGCACACTCACAAAGGATGTGCGCCGGGGTCTTCTCCTCTACCTTGCAGAATCGGCATGCCGCACTATCCGCAAGTTGTAGGTGGTGCATGTGTCTATTCAGCCTACAATGCCCTGTTAGTAGACCCACAATTAACCTTATATCCCTTCGGGTTTGGCTCAGTAGGTCTTTGGTAAATTTAGGCAAATGTCTTTTAATGAAGAGCTTTGCCTGCCTCTGTCCTGGTGTTCCCTCCCACCAACGCAGACGCTGATCTTCTATCCACCCCTTGATAGAAGTTTGGATGAGGCTCCTGGACAAGCCGCAGAAGGGTTCGGGGCCTATAAAGGTATCCTGCGAGCCCTCCCTCGCTAGGGCATCCGCCCTCTCATTGCCCAGGAACCCCGCATGTCCCGGCACCCAGGCGAGTGTCAGTTTATTCCGAGTACCCACCTCGGTGAGGGCAAGTAGGCAGTCCCACACCAGTCTTGAGACTATTTGGTGTGAGGAAAGTGCCTTCAGGGCTGCCTGACTGTCGGAGTATATGGCCACTCTTCTACCCACTATCCTTTGCCTTATAATCTCCCTAGCGCAGAGTTGTAACGCCACGACTTCAGCCTGAAAGACCGTGGCGTACTTCCCTAGGCTGCCCTTAATTTTAACTTTAGGCCTGCCCCCGTAGACCCCAGCTCCGACCCCAGTCGGAGTTTTGGATCCATCTGTATACCAGATCGAGTTACCGAACAGGGGTGGGTCATCTAACTGTATAACTGTTATGTCTCGCTGTCTCCTGATTATAGGCAGCTTGTATAATTTATTTGTAAGCTTCTATTACAAACATACGCACAAATATGTACTAGTATAAAGAAACAGACGATAAATATGAATACGGATTTAAATATATAGAAATAAGTATGCATATATGCAGTCAGCAGCTAATATTATGGACAGATAAATAGATGTACAGACCTACTTTCAGATCTATATAAATTCACACTTACAGATATACAAGATCAAAAAACAAACATCTGTCCATGTTTTTTATACATAGGCAGAGGCGCCCTGATAGCCGAGTGGTTCGAGGCGTGGACCGCAAAGCTGAGATGTATTGCGGTATTAGTTCGATTCCCGGTCTTGGCCTTCGATTTTGATTTGTTAATATGAGTAATATAATAAAGTATGATTGCTATCCGCCTCCGCCCACGATAACTGATCGGTAGTTGGACGTGTAAAGCCTGCCTGAAAATGAATATATATAGGCAGAGACACCAACAGATTCTAACAGATACATACAGACATAGATATATACAAACGTCTTCATTTAACAATTAAGCGCAGAACATCCTCAGACATAAAAAGCCCCAGTCAACTGATCACATTCTGCCATATATCAATCTCCAAAATCATTGTAGTGGGCTTTAATATATGCACTTCCGGTAAAATCGCGCAAAACGAGCAACTTCCCGTTAGAGAAGTTGTAGTTCATCTTACCTTCTTAAAGCTTAAATGAAGAATTGAGAGAATCAATTTAAATGAGAAAACGCTAGATTATTTCTTAGTTGTATTATTTTTTTGTCTTTACAAATATAACAACATACAGAACCTGTCTATGAGTGAACCGGCGACCGTATACGAGGGAAGGTTTCAGTCTGCCCCCACCAACAGGCTTTACATTCTGGTGCGCCTTCTGACTGGTGTCTCCATCTATGTGAAAGTGCTAATTCTGTATACTTAAGTCAATCTGAAAAGGTCAGTGTTCAGTTTTTAGTGAGACGCGACTTATCCCTGGTTCCTACTTTAATAACATATTATTTATCGTGTTTTGTAAACAATTTTGTGTGCAATATTAATTTTATTTAATAATAATAATTAATAATAAAAATGTATATAAAATTAATATTATTTACTGTATTCTCGTATATATTGGCCACCTGTTACACTATGATTACACCTAATAAAGGTAAGATGTCTCTTTACTTCAACATTTCAGCAATATTACTCCCTACTTCACTTTATTGTTATGGGTATTATTTCAGTGCAATGCACTGAATATGTTTTTTTTTAAAAAGTCATCCATTATAATTAATTATTGCTGAATCAAAGAATGAGTTTACATTAAATAAAGCAGTAAACTGAACCATCGTTTGGTACAAGACATATGGTAATCACAACGCGCCTTTTACTTCAGTCATTAACACAAATAATGACCTTTTTACATTTTTACGGTCATCGCTATTGATTTCATTACTGTATTTTATTATTATTATTATTTTTTATCAAAAGGAAATATTCCGATCGTGTAAAATTTTACTGAAACAGAATTTGTCTGTAGTAAACACAGTGTTTTTTAGCGATTGGTCTTTTTGTATGTGTGTGTGTGTGTGTGTGCATGGGAGCAGCATAATTTTATAGAAAGTTCAAACTTGGTAATAAAAAGTTCGCATATAAAGCGGGACCCCCCTCCTCCTCAGCCATTCGAACCCAAGAACATTTACATCCCAAATATTGAAGAACTTTTTCCAATTCTGTGCGCAATCCCAATTCTTGTACAGTTTTTGCTAAACCTTAAATTCCCAAGCTTGCAACCTGTGAAATATTTGTTTAATCATTCTGAACTATCGTTAAACTATTATTAAAAAATAAACTAAAAATTTAAAAAAATCATTGCACTTATAACTTAAATTATGATATAAAACTTTACGATGCAGGAAAAAGGAAGATTAAAGTGCACTGAACTCTTTACATTTCCGGTGAATCCATAATAACAGCAAATTCTTCATGGAATAACTTTCAACATACATAAATACATAGATACATATATATAAATAGAAATACAGGTTTTTGTTTCTTCATAGTTTTTATTTTATTTTTTACTTTTTCTAACTGCTTTAGGAGGAAGTTGTGCGATTTTCACCGGAAGTCCCTGAGGGAGAAATATGAAAAAACAAAATACCTCAGAAACGAAAAAAATCGCAAGAACCACAAACTTGATATTCCAACAAGAAAGTTTCGGCCAAAATCCATCAATTGGAAGTGCGATTTTACTGAATGATTTTTTGTTTATTTATAATTTTTTTTTCGCGATTTTGTCGAAAGTAGCATCATAGCATCAAAGGTTTCCATATTTCCTTTGCATATATATATAGAGGAGCGTCAATTTTATTTTAATATATTCTTTTTTCAAGCAAAGTGATTCTTTGTTTCAAAGAGAGTTTCAGTAAAAATGAAGAGTGCCACTTCTCTGCAATAAAGGGATTGAATCAACGGAATAATGTTATATCAATATTAAGTGTATCGCTAGAATTCCAGGTTGGATAAACATCAGTGCGATAGTGCGTCCTGGCAGAATGCATTTCTGAGTATTTTTTCGAAAATGATTCCAACGATTATATTACTTAAACATGGAAAACGCCACACCTGCGGCGGGGTAGCTAGCCGGTGTTTCACAATCCAATACAACAACGCAGTTCATTTGTGCTGGTTATCTGTCATTCCGCAATCCCGAGCACGTTGCCAGGAGGTCCTCCGTCAATATCATCTTCTTCACACATAGGCAACATCTCGGGCTACCAACAATCCGTTGGTATATATGCGTTGCAGATGATTTTGCACGTAATCGTGCCCAACCAGGACTCTAAAATAAGCAACCGCAGTTTGTCTGGGAAGTCTTAATGGAGACGGCCATCTTTCGTAGTTAGTAAACACCATTTCTTCCTTGCGGATAAAGTCTGCTGATCCATCTATCTGCAGCTTTTTGTTAAAGTAGTTTTAAACAATTTCTTTTCGCCATATTGGGAAGAATAGGTTGTAATTGTTGCTCCTTGCGGGGACCTCTTTTTTGCCATTTCTTGTGCCATTTCATTTCCCAAAATGCTGCAGTGACTATGGTTTCTGAGGATCACGAGAATCTGAAACATTTTAGGCGCTTCCCCCCTTAAGTGCCATTTATATAATATACGGATGCACCACCTTGGTGGGGTCCTGGATGAAAGAAAGATAAAGTAAAAATTCTTTTAAGAAACTTGGTAAATCAGAACAGTGAGAATGCAAAATGTGTAAGAGAAAATCGTGTGATGTTTCACATTAGTTCTTTTAAAATATTATTGATCCATTCCCAGAAATAGAGGAGCTGCCTAAAGAGTTAATGGTAAAATTGTTTGTCTATCTGACACCCACGTCAATTTTTGATGTATTTCACATAAGAACATGATAATTTGAAATAAATCCTGTTACATTTAGAGCTAGTGTAGAGCAGACGGTAAACAAGTGAATGGCAAGTGAATGTAGGTGAAGGGAAAAACAAGTATACCGGTTATTTCTGACCGTTAATGCATTAGAAGCTCTTGAGGATAAACTTTCTTTAATCGATTAAAATCGATAGTAAGGTTTTTAAACAAAAAAATATCTGTGAAAGAACCTTGGACAGTTTACAGGAATTGAGCAGGAATACCTGTATAACAAGATATAGGTGATTTTGCTTTATGGAGAGAATTAAAGAATACAACTTCTTTGGAATATTGTGGGAGGCGTAGAGATATAGAGCGAGGAAAAACCACAATTGATTCTAAGTAATTAGTTTATTTTAACTTCTAATCTTACAAATTTGGAATTATCTAGAAGATAGAATGACGCATAAGTCCGGTAATTTATAACCAGGTAAAATTAAATTCACTTTTTATTGCTTTTATTGTTTTATTGTTTATAATGATATTTCATTTGGCATTTCTACATAGAACCTGTTGTATACGTTCATTCTATAAAATAATAGAGTATTGTTTTAATACAGAAACTATGCCAACTGAGTTTCAACATCTCTGAATTGTTGCTGGTGAGATCGCCAAGTTTTCAACTGCTCCCATTGGGCTAATATTTAAAAAAAAATTAAATTAAAAAACTGCTTTCAAAATCCCATATATCGAATAAATAATAATATTTTACTTATTAATTTGAGTTTTCGCCGGAAGTACATATTTTGACATCCCCTAAGTTCGAATATTATATATATATATATATGTGTGTGTGTGTGTGTGTGTTTACGGAATATCTCAAAAACGAAAAGTCGCAGGAAGCTGAAACTTGATATTTCGTTTAGGTATCGCCAAAGATCCGGAAGTTTATTAAAATGCTGATTGTCTGTCAGTCGCGACTTTTTTGAAAACAGCTCCAACGATTTTCTTTCGTATGCTATCTACATATAAATGCCTATCACTTTGAAACATTTTTCTAGGAAAATTGTTTTGGAGATTCTGGGGGGGAGAGGGACAACATTAAGGTTTCCTCTAATGTTCCACTTCAGTATAGTTCCATTACAATGTATAGTCTAACATTTAGATATTGAAGTATTGTAGAATCATTAATAGAATGCCAAATTTTCAAGTGCACTTTACAGAATAGCTTTCTGAGCAGTTAGGTGGCAAAGTTTTAAACATTTGGTTGGCAATTGTTTTTATTACAGGTACTAGTCTGTAACAAATATATAAAATTTGGACGACGCTTCTCAAGGACTCTGTCACATTCTCCTTCACGCGGGTTTCATGTGATTTCATGTTAGCGGGTGGGAGTTCAAGCCATGACCACGACAGTCCTTAAATAATAAGACAAATCGATTGTTTATGGAAATAAAAAAATTATATTTAACAAATATGAAAAAACTCTTTAAATTATAAGTAAAGTTTTAAATTGAAAGAAAATTATTGTAACTGTTTTTCATTTTGAGAAAATGTTTATAAAAAAAGAAAAACAATCGCCATTTTACAGTTTACACGATCTCATTTGGATTGGTTCACCAGAAATAACAAAAGTTTTGAATCCTCTGAGCACGACAAAGTGGGTTTTACACATTTCTTTTCAAGTGATTTTCTCCAAATTTGGCATTATTAAGTCCATTGAAAACTTGAGGTGACCTCGCTCTGACCAGAAACTCACAACAAAAATAAATTTTGGTAGAAAAGGGTTTCCAAAGTGGACTGTGTATCTGTGTAGATTGCGTACAAGTCTAAAGAAAATGGTTGAAATTGTGTTTTTCAGTAAACATCGTGCATACATTAAAAAAAACAGGTAAAAATGCACTTCCGGTTAACTGGTCTTTTGCGGTAATAGTACTAAACGGAATATGAAGTTTGGGTTTTCATTTATTTGTATTTAACATTAACCAGACAAAATTTAATTTTCTCTCCTTGATAGATCCTGAGGAAGGACAACAAGGTATCCGAAACGTCGATAGAATAAACAGTAAAAGTTCAAAAAGTTTTTTTCTTTGTGTGGGTGTGAACAGCATAGCTAAAAAATGAAACATCGCAGAAAGTTCAAACTTGACATCCCGTTTGAGTATCACCATGAGATCCGAAAGACAGGAAGTTATAGGTCAAAATTCCTCCCCTTTACTTTGAAATGAATTTTTCACTTTTTTGCAGTTTTCTCGAAAAATACTCCAACGGTTGCCATTAATCTCTGTATATCAACTACAACATTTTTTTTGAAACATTTCTCCACAAAAATTCATTTACGGGACTTTCGGGGGAGGCGTGGGGTTATGTTTTCCTCTACGGTGCCATTTTAGTAATTGTAAATTCTGCCATCTAAATAATATTTATTAGAATTAAATATGTTGCCAAACTTCAAAGTTTGAAAAAATCGGCTACTGGAAGTGCGTATTTACTGAACAGTTTTTTTCAGTTTTCTGCCATAAAAACACCGATGGATTTCATTAAATTTTTTATACTAATTACAGAGATTTTTCATTTTTGTTTGATATTTCTTCCCAAAGTTTATATATGGGGTACTTGGGGGAGGGTTCAAGCTATCAAGGGGTTTTGTTAAGTTTAAAATTGCGAAAAACTATTGGATCATAGTGACATCTAAACGTAATATCAAGTTTGACGTAATATTTAGTTATTTGAGTAATCCCCCCCACTAGAAGGCCAACATCCAAAATCTCTCTCTCTCTCTCAAAAAAAAAAAAAAATGAAAAACTGCCAAGGTTGAATAATTATATAAAATGATATTTATATTTAAATTAGTAATCTAAGTTCTAAAAATCAAATGTGTGGATCGGCCAATCAAATCAAAGTAATATGATTCAAACCAATCAAATAAGTATGATATAGTTCTAGAAATATGCATAATGGTGTAGGAATCATCACGCACATTTACATATAGGAGTGTTTTGTTCAAAAAAATTTGGTTTATACAATGGCTACACGGTCTGATTCAACTGTATGGAAGGGGGAGAGCGGAGAGGAGATATCACAACTATATGGGAAATGTCCCACTTTTTAGTGAATATAATCGGCCAATCAGAGTTCGCCCTGCATGATCTACTCAAATAACAGAACTTTCAATATATTGAATATACGATTACCACTGCATTCTAATAAACATAAACCAGTATTTAATAAGAACATATATAAGTGGCGGCAGCAACAGCCAGTATGTGTGTTAACCTTGAGATTCAGCCACTGCTATCTAGATATTACGTTACTAACTTGAGATTTCCTTTCACCGACTCCTAGGCTCGTCCATACAGTGAATGTAACAGTATTATTACTTATTACTGGAAGAAGAAATATGGCGATTGTGTCATATTTTCAAAGTCTGGTTTTCATTTCACAGAGTAAAAATTCAATTCTCCCGCAATGGAGTTTTTGAATGCTTGTGTGTGTTTTCACACGACTTTATCTTACTCTATTTAATACAATTAATCAGGAAATTTTCTTTAAAATTGCAATGTTTAGTTGGGCTGGCAAAAAAATATTACAATGAAATGGTACTGTAGAGGAAAGCATGACGCTGCTGTTCCCCCAGAACCCCCCCAAAAATCAATTTTTCCTGGGAAAATTTTCTATTAAAAGTGATCGGTATTTATTGTGTATAAAGTGTACGATATTTAAAGGAAATAGTTGGAACTCGAATTACCGAAACAAAGAAACATTCAGCAAAGTCGTACTTCCGGTTGATAGATTTTGCCCGAAATCTTCGTGTCCCATTGCGGTTGTGGATTATCTAAACGGAATACCCTGCGACTTTTCATTTTTGAGGTATGTATTCTGTTATCACACACACATACAGACCATTCGCTAAAAACAATGTTTCGTATTCGGGGGATGTACAACACATGCATTTCCGGTGAAAATCTGACTTTGATCGTAATACTTCCTCTTAAGAGTAAGTAAGATTCCAGTTAGATATGAAAAGAGGATCCGAGGAGCGATTTGCATGTTCAAAATCCGTCAATCGAACATTCATGACACTGACAAACCTTGAATCTTCATTCAAATTTGGTTGCCCTGACATAAATATGGTGATGCTGGGGGTATACGTATGTTCTTACTTTATAATCCAGAAAACAGCTTCTAGATCAAGCCTGGATAACACTTGAAATCCAGAGTCTCTATTCCCCACAACCCTTTCTAAAGTCAAATTTTACAGAAAAAGCTTTCAAAAATGATACTTGAAGTGTTCTTCAGAGAAATGTTTTCGCAAATGAAAGATATTTATAGAAAATGCCCCAATAGCATTACATCATAACGTTGCAGTTCATTGTAGGAGGTCGTGAGGCCAGTAGCAGCTTTAAACGGCAGATCTTGAAAAGTATTACACATTTCATATTTTTAACGTAACGCTTTTTTTTTATGGTCAATTTTTGGTCCAACAAAAAGAAATCAATGTTGAAAATAAGTGAAGGAAAAATAGGTCTTTTTAAATTGAATGTTTTCAGAACTGTTCGATAATAGGTGGCAGCCAGTATGTGGGCAAATTATCGTAAACTATTATCGTAGGTAGGTCTGAATCACTTGTTTTCTATATTTTATGAGTAATAAAAATTATCGGAGATCAGTTAAACACCACAAATGGGAGCATTCCCACTTCCATATCAAATATCTAGGTAATAATAGGTAATAAAAACGGTCCTTTGTAACTTCATGAATATTAAACTATTGAAACTATTGAATCTTGTTTATCTATATCGTTCTTTGTTTATTACTTTATATATAAACATTTCTTGATTATATTAGTTTAATTTGCGTAATATCAAAAAACTAACTCTCTAAACATCTCAGGGCATATCGCTTAAAATGAGTTCTTTTAAAATTCAGTAATTTTAACTGCTCAGTTATTCCTAGTATGGAATGTTCTAGAGTAGAAACGCCATACTGGCGGCCCCCTCCATATTTCTGTGAAACACTCACACGACTTTCTCCAACTCCAATTAATACAATTTAATTGGAACACATTTTCTTTAAAATTACAAAGAATAACAACATTTACAGACGTTTAGATGGCCATAAAAAAAGAAGATGATGGGGTTATACCTGATTGGACATTGTGATGTAAATGTTGTGTGTAGCTGTCAAGAAACGTTGGCAAAATTCATCTTCTTTTGTTCAAGAATTCTCTTCTTGTGTTTTCACTTCTGACCGAATCTCACCACATTTAACAATATCTAACGGCTTGATAAACAACCAAACATTATTCTCTACTTTGTCTTGCTCTAAAAGGAAATATAGTGATCGTATCAGATTCTGAAATTGAGATACTACCGGAAATAGATGTTTTTCTGTTCCTGTGAGTGTTGAGGTGAACTTCCTACGCAGTTAGCTTTCAAGGAATGGGATTTGCTCAGTGGTAGCGTGCGGTGGTCCCGGGTTCAATTCCTGTCCTTAGATTTTTTTTTCTTCCTAGAACCTATACAACTCACTGTCCGGAAGCCGGCAGTGCACATAGAAGGCTCCGGGCGCCAATGATCATAGATGTTGATGCGCCTAAAATAAAAATAAAAAAATTAATGAAAATCCTTCTTGCCATTTTCAAGACAATTCCAAAAAATTCAAAGACCAAGTCTGTCAAGTCATACTTCCAGTTTTTCTTCAAATTTGAAAGAAACCTTGATATTATATAAGTGATAGGACCGTATAGAACCATGATAGAACTGGAGTGGTACTTTATAGAGAAGCTTAACGTTGCTGAATTCCCAGAAACCCCCCAAAACCTTTTTTCCCGGAAAAATGTTTGAAGTAAAAGTGATAGGCATAAGGTGTGTAGGTAGTGTACGAACATTAAAGAAAATCGTTGGAGCCATTTTCGAGGAATGGTTTACTCAAGGAAGCGAGATGATAAAAAAAAAAAATATTTATTCAATACTTTATGTGTTCTTTCAATGTTTGCAAACAATATAGCAACAGTACAGTGTTAACAAACACTTGGTCATCCGCCAACAGGAAGGTTAAACCTCTTTTTGTCACAATCGAATTACGTACATACGTGAGAAGGAATACAATTACGTCATGGGCCAGTCTACTGTTTATTATTTCATGGCCTCATCAAATAGCTTGTACCGGAGAATGCATTTAAAAAAAAGATGAACCTAAAAGAATAAGTGACAATAATCGTCTACTTAATTATTTAGATTTAACAATAACAATGACATCATTTCCAAACAAAAAATAAAAAATGCAAGGACCATAATGGCAGCAGAACAAAGAAGCTTGAATATCACCTGCCAAATATATTACTATTAGCCAAATATAGTAAACACTAGGATAGAATAGAAACAAACTTCCTAGAACGTACATAACAGACCGATAAACACACACACCACTATGACATGTGTTTATTTATTAATCCCAAATTTATTGCATACATGTTGATTTAAAACAAAAACAAAAAAAAACAAGATGAATTCTTGCCAACGTTTCGATAAATTTATTATCTTTTTCAAGGCAGAAATGTATTTTGTGTATAGTCTGCTGTAAATGTTGTGTGTAGCTGTCATGAAACGTTGGCAAAATTCATCTTCATTTGTTCAAGAATTCTCTTCTTGTGTTTTTACTTCTGGCCGAATCTCACCACATTAAACAATATCTAACGGCTTGATAAACAACCAAAATTATTCTCTACTTTGTCTTGCTGTAAAAGCAACATAGTAATCGTATCAGATTCTGAAACTGAGTTCCTACCGGAAATGATAGATATTTTTATGTATCTGTGAGTCTTGAAGAGAACAAATAGATACATACTTATCCCCCACCTCCTATGTATTTATGTGAGTACAAATATGTAAAATTTGAGTTTAAAGAAATACGTCATTTTATCTGCAATTCTATTAATGGGATTAAGAGATTCCTTTAGTTGTATAAAAATTTGGAGTGAGTGTTTCACATCAGATTTTTTGTACAACTAAAGGATAGAAACCCGATAAGATAACCTATAAGAGGATGTTGTCCACTGTATAGGAGAAAGTTTCCTTCGCAAAAGTTGTTGAATATAAAGGTTAAGCAAAATTATATTATGTTTTCTGATATTTAATTTATTCTTAAATTAATTTTAAAATGTTCAATCAAGTGTTTAATTTAAGAATTTCTATTTTACTTTTATATTATTAATATATTTTAGCAATTTCATTCATAGCTTGAAAGTTTGTAATTAAAACTTGACAACCAATACTGTGTTTTACTTTTAACCTCCAGAGATAAAAAGTACAATTTAGCCAGAGTGATTACGATGAAGTAACTGGCACATTACACAATTGTAGAAAAAAATATTTTTAGGAAAGATCGCCCCCTTATCTTTCTGTGTGAGAACAAAATATCTCAAAAATGAAAAGGTGCAAGAAGCTCAAACTTGATATACCTTATATACGTCTCGCATTCATGTCGAAGATTTAGGACAAAATCTATGAACCGGAAATGCGCCTTTTCTGTTAGGGACTTTTGATAAGCTTTAAGGCTTGCCTCTAAAATGTCATTTCAAAATGTTGTCGACATCGTCTATAGTGATGAGTAAGTATCTACAGTGTAGGTGGGTGATAGTGGTTGGCGAGTAGTAGCACTCTGTCTGTAGTACGCTGAACCTAACCCAGTACAAGTTAAGTATCTCTGTCCTATAGAGAAAGTGGGTCAACTTATACGAAGTTTTCTTTTAAAAATCTATCAACCGGATGTGCTTAATTTACTGTAAATTGTTTTTTTCCATTTAACATAAAACAGCTGTTCCAATTTACTTTAAACTTCCATCAATATTACATTAATGTGAATTAAGTATAGTGTAAAATTTTCTTGATTTTGTTAAATTAAATTCGTAATGGAAGAAAGTCGTATGTTGTTAAAGTTTGAAAAACAATCACCCTTAGAGGAAATTGTTGTTAATTGTTGTAATTAAGAGTACAAACGGTAATGGCGATATTCTGTATAAACAACTATGCAGTGCAAACTTGTTTATGTAGCGTCTAGAGCACTCTCTGGCCTTGATACAGCATGTCAGTTTGTAACACTAGGTTCGCTATGGGATTTAACGGGTCTCATTTCTAACGGACTACAATGTACGGTTGGTTGTTCAACTAGCCTTAAAATATTTTTTTAACACCTATTGGTCTACAGTGTTGCCATTCTGATAAAGTTGGCAATGGAGGATTTCGTTTCAATAATTTTTTTCCGCCTTAAAACGAAGTAAATTATATTACTTTCTCTTAGAAAGAGGAAACATTGCGATCGGGTCAAAGTTTTGCAATTGAGTTTTCATCAGAAACATGTGTTTTGGGTACCCTGGGACGTGTAATTTCAATCGAATTAGGTCCTCTGCACGTGCTAGCTTCTTACTGACTTACTTGCTTACAGCTCTGAAGACCCTGAACCTGAGTCACCGCACTTTCCTCACCACCGTTCTCTAAACTACGCTGGCCGATTGCCAGTTAAATCGTCTTCCACATCTCTCAGCCTTGGTCTGCCCCGCGGCCTTCTCCTGCCAGAGGCCTGTCCTACCAGGATGTCCATATGCGGCTTTTTTGGACCTCTTGTGTCCTCCATCCGATGTACCGTCCCCAGTCCTATTCACAGACTGCCATCCTTCATATAAGGCACAATATCAGATTCCTCAAGTAATTCAGACACCTCTTGGTTTGTTTTGATCCCGAAGTCTCCGTCGACCTTACAGGTTCAAAGTTCTTTTCAGGATTTTTCTTTCCCACCTGCATAACTTTTGCTCATCCCTCGGGCCAAAAGCCTAGTTTTTTAGCTATACGCGACAACTGGCTCAGCACCTTTTTTTATAGTCTTATTTTAGCTGCTCTTGGAGATATTTCCACTTTTGAACATAGTCTGGAGAGCTCCGGTGACTGAGGTGACCAGATGTTTAAATTCTTTGTTATGGTTGGCTCCATAGAGCGGGAAAGCAACAAAGATATTTTGCGCACTAGCCTGCTTCTTCATTTATGGTTTCGGGCGTTCGCCCATCATCAGGATGTCGTGATAAACAGTGTGAGCAAATAGACTTGCATAGAGCAAAAACAAAAGAAACCGTTGTGGTCTAAAACCGCCAAATGAAACAGGCTATGTGGAAAATATCTCTGATTTAAATTCTCTTACTTCTTCAATATATTCCCCACCCTAAGGTTTCGAAATACCCAGCTGCTGGAAGTGCAATTTTACTAATTTTTTTTCCAAATTTAGCGATTTTATCCGAAAACGGTAACAACAGAGTTTCTTCAATCTTTGAACACTATCTAGCCACATAAGACCCATTATTTTTATTTGAAATATTTTAGCGGGAAAATTGATTTTTATAAGGTTCCCGGGGAACCTGCAACATTAAGCTTCCGTCTGAAGTACCACTTCAGCAAAATGTACCACTTTGCTACGTAAAAAGCATAATGATATATTAAAATTACGTTGCCAGAATTCCAAATTTGAGGACAAACCGGAAGCGCAAACAGACAGACACACACCCAATCATACATACACAGAGACTAATTTAAAAAAGAAACATGTATTTCTAATGAAAATGTAAATTTCGAAACTTTGTCTCGATCGCAATACTTCCTGTTCCAGCAGTAAGAGAAAGTAAAATCTAGTCATACGACTTTCTCTTCTGCAACTCTCGTAGTCTTTGATAGACATTTTCTTAAAAGTTGAAATTGTATTAAATGTTTAGTTCACTTAATTCTCTGCTGGCATACACTGATGGCCACTTCAGAAGAAGGTCACAGGTTTCAACTGCCACGGAATACTTCCTTAAAATCCTTCTTCTTCCAGCAGTAACAAAAAAAAAAATGCATGAACTGAGACACAATGTCACAAAGGAATCTTAATATGCTTTCTCTACATGCTTTCAGTGACAACTGGCAGAGGTGGAAAAGTAGTGGTGTGCTATGTGGGCACTTGGGCAGCATATCGGCCTGGCCGAGGCGCCTTCACCATTGACGAAATCGAACCGGACTTGTGTACGCATATCGTGTACTCATTCGCTGGCCTCAACACCACCACTTGGACCATCACCAGCTTGGATCCGTACATGGATCTGGAGGAGAATTATGGCAAAGGTGAGATTTACTTGTCGGCCACCACTAGTTTTGGAAACTTGCATAGAGCTTTAATGTCTATTTTCTATGATTATTATTATTATTTTGCGATTCGAAGTCTACATTACATTACGTTCTTTGCGTAATTTTGGACTGATTTATCCAGAAAAACGATGATGTCTGGGAATTGGTGAAGCTCATATTTGTAAAAGTGTTTTTAAAGGATTCGTTGATCCTGAAGCTTTCGTCCTGAATGGGAAGTCATGTTCTCTTGCCGTTTCGCTCTGACGGGTTTTCTCTCTGATGACGAAAATGACATCATTGCCTCGACATTAATCATATTTATTTATTTTGATGATTTTTTTTCTAAATACCTCAGGAATGTACAAGAAGATGACCAGTCTGAAGAAATCATATCCTGGATTAAAGGTAACTCTTGCAATCGGCGGATGGAATGAAGGTTCTGCAAACTACTCCATGTTGGCTGCAGATCCTGCCAAACGAGAATCATTCACACGAAGTGTAATGAACTATGTCAGGTAATTTCTTATTTTTAAAAATAAAAATATGCCACAGTTTTACATTAACATTTACAAATCTTTTATTTCCCCCCAAAAATCTATTGTTCCAGGAAATTTCAATTCGACGGCATTGATTTAGATTGGGAATTTCCAACACAAAGAGGTGGCCAGCCTGAGGATAAAGACAATTTTATCGCCTTATTGAAAGTAGGTAACCTTGAAATGATGTGATTATAATGAGTATTAATAATAAACAAATTATCAAAGTATGAAAAAGATGAAATTTTAGGCATATATGTAGCGTCAATATTTTTAAAAACATCCATTATCTTTAAACAAATGATTAAAGCTTTAAAGTCAAATGAACAAATATTGTAAAAACAGCTGTTTGTCCACTGCTAACTGTATCATAAATACTATATATGACAATTATTTTAATATTTAAAAAGATTCATCTGTGGAAATTAATTGAAGAATTATGGCCGCTAATAAAACTTATTTTGGCTTAAATAAATAACTGACCAGAAAAACGAAGTAGAGGCTTTTAAAGACTTTACTTGTATGTATTTATTTATTTAATGCCTTTAAACGATACACCTTTATAACAAGGAGTTTGTCTCTTGCTTATACAATCAAGAATGTAATGAAATTATATCAAATATAATAATGCTTTCTATAACTAAAACAGTAATTCCATTTTCAACACAGTAATTAAAGTTATAATTAGTCATATAAAACATCATGATATACATTATTAACACAATATATATGTATATTTTTTTCCAAGTATGTAAGCACAAATATATCTATAATGTATAAGTTTAAATATAAGAAGCAGTATATAGTGTACAAATAAATTACATTCTTGAGTGTATAAGCAAGAGACAACATTGCAACTATGAAGGCTTTATTTAATTTCGGAATTAGATAGCAGCTGTAGTGGATCGAGTGAGTAGCTGGCAAAGGCTCCTTGAGGGAGCCAAGATCCTTTAGTTAGATTAGTACCTTTGAAGAAGAAGAAGAAGAATTAAGATCGAATTTACTTAAGTCTTCACTTTCACTTCCTTTTTTAAAAGGAAGTATTTTGCAATGGTTGTCAAATTTGAGTGTCCATCAGAAATAGATATTTTGATGTTTCAAATTACGAAATAAAATTTTTGTTTTGAAAACCAAAAAATAAAAAAACGCAGGAAGCCGCCAGAGGTCCCAACACACTGGTCAAAATTCGTTAAGCCGAATTTCTTTGTTACCAAAGTATTTTTTCTTCATTTTTTTCGTGATATTCTCTAAAGCGGCTCCAACAATTTCCCTTAAAGCTTAGTAAATTAATACACACATTTGCACCATCACTTTTATTTGAATCACTTTTTTCTGGGGATATCATTTCAATATAGTGCGGTTTCATTTTCTCCGCCGGTATAATATTCAACATAACTAAACATTTCATCAAAATTACAAATTTGTCACATGGTACTTTGAGAACAGCTGCAAGAGAAAGTGGTGCGAGTATTTTACCACAGATTTTTTCAAAAGAACTATGAAAATATTTTGGATGTTACATAGCACTGATTGAATTAGCACGGATTGGAATAATACAATGTGATTGTGTGTTCCTGATTTTTGAGGGAGACTAATCCTCTCCACGTTTTGATGGCTTTCCAGTAATATAAAAAGTATTAATTCCCTTCATTTATAGAATAGTGACATTTCAAGGCTGTTATTCAAGCGTGAAGATTGTTAATAGACATTGATTCAAGGTGACAAAAAACTGTGTCGTTATATACACTGCCTGCTTAATACTTACTAATACTGTAATGTGAATTGTGAGAGAAAAAAATGAGATCTGCTTTTTACTTTCTCTTGCTGTTGGTAGGAGGAGAAAGACTTGCGACCGTGCTAAATTTTTTAATTTGTGTTTTCACCGGAAATGTATGGTTTGAGGTTCCTCCCTTGGTAGGAAATAAATGTTTGTAACGATTGGTCTGAATATGGGGATGTATGGATGTATTTTTGTGTGTGTCCATGAACAAAATAACCCAATAAAAGAAAAATCACAGCTAGCTCCAATTTACTGTTCTACTTAGAAACAGGGGCGCGATAGTTTAGATCAGACTCCTTCATTCGGAAATGCAATTTTACTGAATGTTTTCCTAATTTTTAAAGTTTAATAGAAAAATATAATCATTACTTCAGTAAAGCTATTGAAGGTCCCGGGTTCGAATCCAGCATGCTGCCCGTAGATTTTCTTTTCCAAGGAGCCTCTACAGTTCACTGCGTGGTGATGGGCAGTGTAGCCTGCAGTTAGAGAACAGTGCTAGGACGGACCGGCAGTGCTCTGAGAAGGCTGTGGGGACACAATAGGACTGAGAAGGCTCCGGGAGGCATAACAGATCTTTACAGGTCGCAGTACATTCCTGTATAAAAAAAAATGAAAAAGTCAATTTTAATGTGTGTTTTAGTGGAATAGTTCCTTAAGCCTTAGAGAAACTTAGATAAAAATAATGTTCACTATATAAGTTTTTTCTGTCAATTACGTCTTGCCAGTAAAAATTATTCCCAGTCTTATTTGAGAACCGGCAGAAAACTAAATTTTTACCCAGTATGTCCCACTTATAAACACCAAGTTCAGATGACCTACTTCACTTGTTTACCTAGATCACTCAGTTTATAGATCACTGCTGGAACGATACGCTAGTGTATATGTTGTTAATGAAAATAATAATGAATCGCTTTTAAATTTAAATCATTCAGGCCAATTGTGTAAAACTGTATTACTTGTGATGGATGCAACCGAGAAAAGAAATAAATGGGTCTCTTTATTCCAGGTGAATTAATATTTCATTTATTGAGCGGTACTGATATTATTGATAATAATAATTATTATTACTTTTTACTTTTCATTAAAGGAATGTTTGCAGTTCTTTCAATCTTTTGTTGATTTATATTTGAACAACATTTTCTATTCTACAGTACGCCTGGCTGTTATACTTATCAGGTTAAGTTTAGAATTCAATAAGCACAGATCCAACAAGCATTGATATTGACAACCGAAATTTTTGCACATTTATTTGTATCCCCTCTCTCCTTATTTCTTTACTAACAATGTTTCGTTTGCTAAATAGTGTTTTTAAGTTTTCGTAGATTTAATATGTTTATATGAATATGGGATATGATGAATATGGCATTTCATAATATGTTATTATCTCTTACTTTAATATGATTTTATTTTTCTATACTTCATACTGTATACTTTATTTTATATGTTCATATTTTGTCTTTGACAAGTTAAGCTTCCTAGTAGGGTGCCACTTAAATGGAACGTACCGTTTTAACACGCACATAGTTTTGAGGTATATTAAATGCATGGCTAGAATTCTAAATTTGAACTAAAATTCATACGGTTTTCAGTTTCTTGCGACTTTTTCATAAATGGTTTCAAAAAATGTTCCTAAAAGTTGGTATTTATACTTACATACATAACTATAAACTAATTACTTTTATTAATTATAGGTCTCACCACCTGTAGGAGTCAAGGGAAATAGGGCAACAATAAAAATTCTAATTTTAAGACAATTTGTCAAACAGGAAATCGCAGAAATTCCTGTGAGTGTTTCACACACAATTTTTCTTGTTTTTTAACGCAATTTCCACTTCTTCTTTTTTACAGGATCTGAAAGCTGCACTAACTGCTGAAGGATATATTTTAACTGCAGCACTGAGTGCTTCACTGGATACTCTGAAGGCCGGCTACGATCTGGTTCAGGTGTACAGATCCTTAGATCTGATCCATTTGATGTGCTACGATTATCATGGGCTCTGGGAAACACAGACTGGTGCCAACGCACCGCTTGGTCCACCCACAGATCCGTTGACAGTTGTAAGCCTATTTTTTTTTGTATATGACATCATATGAAACAAAATAATCTCTTAACATTCGTACTTTGAATACGTACATCAGTTTGTCTACACACAAAAATGGTCGACAGTAAGGTGTGTAGTGTGTAAGCGTGAGTGAGGTTGTTCATGATATTGTGAGAAAGAATGGAAGTGGGTGGAACTATTCTCCAAGGCAAACACTCACCTTCCCCCACCAAACAGACACGCGAGGACTCTACGATCATCATCGCAAATCGTCGACCACCACGAAACCATTCCTCAGTTCGTGAGTACGGAGCAAACTCCGCCGGGCTGTCTCTCCATCCTATCCCATTTTGTAGAGGGACCTAAGTCTAGCTACCCCAAAGGAAAAACAAAAACAGATACTCGAGTTGTTCGGACAAATAACCTTAAGGTGGGAGAAAGATCGAAACTTTTCAGCCTAAAGACTCCCGACCTTGATCTTCTCACAACCTAAACAATCTGCCATAAGAGGATGATTTCTTCTTCTGACTCGCAAACTCTCCTGATATGATTTGGCAGAAGAACTATTATGTTTCCTGTTTAAGTGGCCAATCAGAATGGCACCATCCAGGTGCCTAAGAGAAGTCTCTGTGAAAGTAAAGCAAAACATTCCATTATCAGTCCCTAATCTGCTTCTTAGCTGTCGCAATTAATTGAGCTCATTGATATGGATGAAATGTCTATGAGTTAACAAGTTGATAACAACAATTGATAAATTAACATGAATTTAACGTACATTTATAAAACCGGGGAGATTTAATGCTTCTGATATCTTTGTAAATTTATTACCTCCAAAGTATAATTATTAAATATGGACTGGTAAAATTAAGTTAATAATTCTGTTTTAGGAAGCCAGTGTAAAGTATGTACTGTCACATGGAGTTAAG
The DNA here is from genome assembly GCA_011037195.1 of Triatoma infestans. Lineage (NCBI taxonomy): Eukaryota > Metazoa > Arthropoda > Insecta > Hemiptera > Reduviidae > Triatoma > Triatoma infestans. The sequence goes on along the minus strand of JAAEAF010008130.1, from coordinate 106,768 downwards.
CCAGATAAACTAGTCCTCGGGGTGCCAATGTATGGACGTACATTTCTATTATCGGACGCACAGGAATCTTCAGGAAGTCTGGGGGAGCCGTCAGTGAAGTCAGCTGGTTTCCAGGGACCCTTCACAAGGACTGACGGTTTCTTAGGATATAACGAGGTAAATAATTCCATTTCAAATCAAACTAATTGTTTATGAAGATTATCCCATTAATATATTGGATTGTTACATCTCAAGGCCTGAACAAAGGCAGAATTCTTCTTCACACAATTGCTATAATTAATATATAAAACATTGTCTGCATAGATCTGCAATGAATTGAGAACTGGTAATTGGACTGAACATTGGGATAAATTGAGTAGCACGCCATTCGCCAATCACAAGGACCGTATTATCACTTATGATAATGTTGAAAGTATCAAAAACAAGGTAAGTTACATTAAGTTTTGATAATTTCGAACATATTGTGTGTAATCTCCAAATTTTACCATCGTGACACATTTTCGAAATGAAATTGTCAGGGAAATTAATGTTTTAGACTTCCTGAAGGGCAAACAAATGTTTTTAACAAATGGTATTTATGTGTGTGAACAAAATACTCTGAAAAGAGGAAGTCGCAGGAAACTCAAATTGATATTCCGCATAGGACCCCCACCCCCACCACCACAAAGGTTTCAGTCAAAAATCCAGCAACCGGAAGTGCGACTTTACGGAATGGCTCCGAACCGATTTTCTGTAAACTTTGATGTCATTATACTTCCTCTTACTTCCTAGCAAGAGGAAGTATTGCGATCGTGCCAGATTTTCGAAATTGAGTTTTCACCGGCAATACCCGCTTTGTCCCTCGAATACGAAAATATGTTTTTAGCGAATGTTATATATATATAAAATGTGTGTGTGTGAGAGAGAGAGAGAGCGAATGTTAGCAGTATATCTCAAAAACGAAAAGTCGCAAGAAGTTCAAATTTGGTATTTCGTTTTTAGGTACTACCACCGCATCAATCACGCAGATTTTTGACAAAATCCATCTACCGAAAGTGTGATTTTACTGAATTGATGCTTTTTTCTGTTTTCGTGATTTTCTCATGTTCCAACGATTTTCTGTAAATTCCTTATAGTATCTACACACATAAATATCGAGTTTTATTTGCAATTTTTCCCGGGAAAATTGATTTCTTGGGGGTTCTGGGGGGTAACAGTAACGTTATGCCTTCCCCTAAAGTACTATTTCAGTATAGTAAATGGTTTTTACCACCTTCATAATATTAAAACAAATTAGAAGCATTGATAAAATTGCAAATTTGAAGAAAATCGTTAACCGGAAGTGCGATTTTTCAGAAAAGGTTTTTGTCTTTTTTGAAATTTTCTGAAAAACGGTTACAACGATTTTCATTAAACCTGGAATATTTGCTGAATAGATAGAAACGTATCACTTTTATTTGCAACATTTTTTTTTTTTGAAAAAATTGAAGGCTGCACAGATATACAAGTAAAATCCCCAACATCATTTTTATGACTAGTCCAACTAAACATTGTAACGTTCCAACACGCGATCTAAACTTTCTGTTTTTAGTCTTATCTAATAATGTTTTCATCTTTTCCAGGTAACTTTTGCAATGGATTTAGATCTGGCTGGTATAATGACATGGTCAATAGATACGGACGACTTTAGAGGTGACTGTGCCATGCCCGGAGATGCTACACCCTCGTTTCCTTTGTTGAGGACTATCAACACTGGAATAGCTGAAGCTTTGGCAGCCCGTTCCAAAAACAAAACCACACCAGACAAGAAGCCGAACAGTGTTGTACGAGTAGATCCACTGCCATTCATTGTGTTGGCCGTGGCTGGCTTGATGCCACTATTTCTGTAATTTATTACGATAGACGGCTCTTTATAAAATGGAAACTTCAAAATTGAAAAAAACAAAAAGAGACTAATTTTAAAAATACAAAATTTCTATGAAGACTGTAACAAGATCTAGCCAATTAATGTAAACTGTTGATATTGGATTGTATATTTTTTTTAAACAATATTTGTTAATTGATACAGTAGTGGAACTATTGATACAGCTGTTTTTGCCGACTCATCGTGCTTTGCAAATTTCCAGCTGTATGACTCTTTTCATTTTCCTTTGAAACAGCTGTTTTTCCTGATTCCACGTTTATGATTCTATTTATTTTCTTTTTAAACAATGAATTTATTAGACGAACCCGTTTATATTTGCATAAAATTATAAAACTTCTGCAAGCCTTACTAACTCCAGCAAATCTTTTAAAGAAAAACTAGATGATGCTTGCTTACAAACTTAGGTAAAGAAACTTTTATACTGCACTTTAAACTCTTAAAACTATCAAAATCCTCTTAGCTAGATTCGACAGCATCCTAATAACTTCCAAGAATCTTCCTCCTTTCCTAATCTCTAACCCAAATAGACTTTCTCCAATAACTGGACCTCCCGGCTTCCGGCATCGCCATTCAACATGGAGCACAACGCTTTCTGCTCGCGATTAAATCCTTATGACATATTTCCTTCTTCCATTAATAATTAAATAACCATTCAACGGAACTTGAACATGGTTAACGCATTTAAGCCAGAAATAGAACTATTATGCACCCAGGATGTCATCTCACATCAACCTCATTGATGAACGCTAGAATCGCGGTTAGAGCCAATTTCGATCCTTGGTTCGATGCCAATTTCCCACTTCAAAACTTATGAATCGCCTACTAGTATATTGCACAAAGAAGGGAATTGCAGTTTTATCCTTTTTATGAAGTGGATCCTTCTTCATAAATCCCATGAGTGTTTTTTAGAAGGAAGTGGCTTTTTTTTAGGTCATTTTTTCTCTCTACATTGCGGAAGGTAATGTACTCTTCAAGAACAACCAAATCATTGCAGACATGGGAAGTACTGCAGGCTCTTCGTTACAGTGAATGTCTCTAGTCTTAGGCTAGTGTGTTGCCAAAGACTACACTTTCAATAGTAATTTTGATCTGTCACAGTCCCACTCTGTCAAAGAAAGTAGCTAGCCTTCTGTCCGCTTTGCCTTACACTGAAGCTACCGAACTGTAGAATGGAGAAATATTTCAGCCTGAAAAACTGATAGAGCTCTGCCATCAAGAGATATGCTGATATCTATAGCCAGCGATCTATAAAAATATGCTATCCCAATACCAACAATGGAATGCTTACTTATTCATATGGCCGCCCATAATTTCTTCAACATTCAAAGAGTGAAATTGATAAAACAAAAACAGCTATTTGAATCACGGTTGTAACTGCAAGAGATTTCATTTTTGTAATGTGGAGCTTAAATTTTTCAATACTCTTAATTTCCGCCAAAATAATACTATCTCCGATGAAGTGGGCAGTTTCTCGCTTTTGCTTGCATCATTAATTAATTTTTAAGCGGCTCATCTAAAAACCACTATTTATGTCTATTTTGGATCAATATCCAATCTAGAAAGTTCCACCAACGCTACTCGGGTGTCTTCCTCGATGTGAAGCAGCCTTAGATTAAACTCTGGGCTGCCCTGAATGCTAAAAGACGTCCTACCCTTTACATTGTACCTATCCTCAAAAATCATACCTTTCCAACCTTTAGTTTCAGGTATTGGTCGGCCTCTCTATCTCCTTTATGTCATGCAGAGGCGGGTGTCCCGCAGGGGAGCATAGGACCACTGGTATATACAAAATACATTGCAGATATCCCAGCCACCTATGCAGATGATACTGCTATCCTCTTCTCTGATCTAGATCAAGCAAACTCCCACAGAAAAATGTAGAACCACTACTCCAGTTTATAGCAAGGTTCCACAAATGGAAAATAAAAATAAATGAGAGCAAATGCCAGCATATATCATTCACTTTTAAAAGAATAACTCTCCTTCCTCTATATTATTATAACCAAACTCCTCTCCCAACCGCTGATGTCGTCCGCTATTTTGGGCTGTACATCGATAAAACTCTAACATGGCAGCCACACATACGACTTAAACGTCAAGAACTGAATACACGTTAAAGATAGCTGGAAAGACTATAGACAACAGATCTGAACTGCCACTAGAAAACAAACGATTCATATTCAACACTCCACTTAAACCAATATGGAACTAAGGATTCGAACTGTGGGGTACTGCCAAGCTTCGAACCTCCTAAGAATCCAGACTTTACAATCCAAAAATCCTTCTAACTATCATCAATACTCCTTACTATGTGTCCAACCGTTTTATGTAACCATAATGACTCAGTATTCCTTTACTTTCCGACTTAATCACAATCCGTTATAAGAAATTCCACAACATCTTAACAACACACTTTTACCCTCTTGTCCGTCGTCTTCCCAAACTTTCCTAGATGTCTCAAGCGACAATGGACTCGTGACTTGCTCGCGAGTTAATGTAGTGAGTCCTTTTTGCGGAGTGCTACCTCTGGATAGCTTCTCCACTCGTTTGTAATGTGTGTCTCCTCTACCACTATATTACTTGTGGCAAACTCTTGCCGTTGTAATAATAACCATAAAAAAAAACAAAAAGAAAAAAAAAAGCTAAGTTCCACCGGACTGAAAACGGAAAATTGTCTATGTATACTAAACACTGAATTTCATATTTTACAAATAGGTCAGGTAGGGAAAAATTAAATCATTTTTTTGGATTGTTGTATTTTCTAATCTTATCTTTGTGTGTGCCAATTGGCTTCAGCTGTGATTTCCAAAAATAAAATGAAAAAAATTTATATATTTTGGAGTACTGAATATATTTTTTACTGAAAAGAAAAGAATGTTTTTATATTTGTAAATTTTTTGTGTATAAAATAATAAAAAAAAAATTGTGTATAAATAAAGTTTAACAAAATGTAGTAAACAATGATGTCAGAGTCTTTATTTTTCTCTCACTGTGGTACACTCACACCACTTTCTCTTTATAGTCCTGTTGGGCAACATTTTTTAAAAATATGAGATTTTTACTAAACGTCTATGTCGCGTATTACTACGCGAATTTATATAAAAGGGATACTTCAGTGGGGGGACTCCCAATTTTCTATACCTACGGTTAACTGGCCACACTGTTCGGTTAGCCATCTTTAATTCTTATTAATTTTTATATTTAGTTAGATTCATTTCTTTAGTGTTTGGTTTTAATATACACTCCTTATTAATTGTTAAATTAAATAATGTTCTATGTACTTTTCGCAATTATACACTTCAGTATATAATGTTGCCTAACTTGACTGAATCCAGTTGGCAGTTTTAAGTTGACCACACCTAGTTGGTTCGTAGTTCTCCAGTAGTCGCAATTGCTCTCTCATAGAGTCGACCTTGTGCCTGTACGAGTTACAGCAATATATAACTGGACTTGAACGCCATTTTGCCTTCCTCTTGCACATGTCTCTTTTTTGATGTCCTTCATCTATCAGCCCTAGACGCCTTCTTTTTGTGGCAGTGGCTGTTCCTTTTATACTGTCATTACATTTATCAAGAGGAATTATTACAATTCACTCAATTATTGGATTCACAGGATACATCCTTAATACCCCTGGGTTATTATTATTATTGCTTATTCCTTACACCTGGGAGTGGTCTGGCTTTCTTGCGGATGATTATTCACCTTTTTTACACAGTTCATCAGATTGCGCAACACTTCCGTTGTTGGCTTCTTCAATTTATTTGGCACTACTTTCAACTGTTAACACTGTATTACATTTATTTTTGAATATTACTAATGCTGGCTATCCAAGTGTTTAAGGGACATTACGCCAGAAACTTGGTAGCTGTACTTACATCACTACAGTGTGCGTCCAGTTAATCTCAGCCTCCTTCTTAGCGCTGATTCAGGGTAGCCTCATCTTTAAGGTATTTCCCACTTAATATTGTTATTTACTCTTTACTATTTTCTATCAAGTTCTTATTGAACTTTCCTGATTACATCAGCTAGGGTGCATGCCCTATTGCTCTCTTATATATTTACATATATATATCTTACTTTACTCTGGCATCACAAGACCTATTTTATTCTTTTACTACTTTCAGGTGATATAAAGGTTTTTTTCACATCTATTCTCTCTTTTAACTTTTGCTCTGATCTCTTTCATAGGTTAGAGCTGGTCCTCCATTTCTCAGGAAACCGGATTGTGGGGGCTTGCTTCTACATCTGCCGTTTCCAACATTTACACCAGCACCTTGGATCTGCATGGGCTACTACAGCTTAATCCAGTCCATTACCAGTGCGCCGAACAACGGCGTTGCCCGCTGAAGACTGGGTTTTGGGTTATCGTCACCTAATAATGATGTAGTGTCCGAAAATAAATGTATAGTCGTTGAAAGCACTGAAAGACTAATTCTTATTTTTTGACCACCCGATTCCTGATCTCCAGCAAGTGGTGTATTTCCACTTAAATACTCCACAGTCTAATTTCCTTAACTCCCACCAGGAGGCGGTACAGTAACGTTATTGGCAGGCCACTATATAGGTAAACCTAATAACCTAAAAGTTTAATTTGAACTATTTTTAGAGAACAATAATTTAAATAAAAGTAATAGTTTTCTATGTGTTTAGTAGAATTTACGAAATAATTTTTGAGAAAATCATGACTTTCTTCGTGACTGATTTTCTTCAAATTGAATATTTTTTAAATATATATAATGTTGTTTATAATGCTTGTTTTAACCAAAATTTGTGAGGTGTGAAATAACAACTAGACTGAGTTTCTCTGCAAAAGAGTTTATTTTTGTATTAGTAACATAATAGAACATTCAATTTTCCCGTTACACATTTATTTAATTGTTCATCCTTTCCTGAAAAAGAGAAACGACACTCAAAGATATTAATTTCACCAGTTTATCACAACTTTTAGCCTAACCTGCCCGTTCTCTTCCTACCTATTCCTCATTCCCAGCTACAAGCACGTGCTCTAAGATGTACGGTGAAATTCAAATTAAAAGAAGTATATGTTCTCTTTTACATATATTTAATTCTCCTCCATAATACATAGAGGAGAATATGCTTTTTGAGAATTGATAGAATAAAAAGAAGGGGAAGCGACCTCCAGCGGTCCCCACAATCACCGCCAGCCATAAAGAATGTTGTGAAGTCCTCCTCCCAGATTAACTGACAAGCTTTGCCTCAGATCATTATACGCAAGTCTGATGTCCACAAGCAAAAGCTTCTAAATAGCGTGGTGATTCATTGTATCAATGGCAGAAGACTTGGAGCGGTTCCTCAGTCAAGCGAATCTCCTGCAATGGCCCGGATCCGAAATGATCATATGTTTCGCTTTGGCTATAATGTCCGGTGAGCAGACAGAACCCATCAAAACTGTTAATGCCCCACGGTTGTGGTTAGCGAAACCCGTAAGCGTTTGGAGAGTCCCCTAGTGAACTGCTTCGTCTGTCTCCACTACGCCTTGATACTGCAAATCCGGGCCACCCTAGAAACCTGATTTTGTCACCTTCCTTGGTGCATCGCAATTAGGCCGGGCCTATTTGCCTTCTTTGGACCAGTTCGTCCACTTACTCACTGGCCACATACCACATAGCCTGCTGCAATTCTAGTACCTTTGATAAAGTGAGCTTGTTAGAGTTCGATTGAACATAAATGTGGGGTAGCTGAGCCGTTAGACTTCCCCCTTAGTGCCAAATCAATAGACGTATGGTTGTACCATCTTGTAGCGATTAAGGCAACTAAATAAGTAACAATGTCTCCTTTTATGAATTTCAAAAAATTCTCGACCGGAAGTTATGAGAATTGTTGACAACAAATCAGTACTTTTAAGGTGAGATTAAAGTAAGAATCATGAATGTATAGATGGAGTGGGTATAAAGTCCAAAACCACTGCCTTCTAAAGAGACCTGTTTGACTCTCTTAGGTGTTTGTTCAGAGCATGTTGTCATCTGTAAAGTGAACAACGTGTAATTATAGTGAGAGCAGTATACAAGAGTTCAGCTAGCGTTGGCATGTATGCTTTACTTGGGTACGCTACACCCAAATAGTTCCATACAACAATTATCTGTACATCCGTTGGCGGCTATTATGTAATTTTCTTGGAGATGAAGTATGATTTATTGTTACAAAATCGATTTTTCACACAAATCATGTAATTCAATATTTTTATGTCAATTAAAAATTGACACCAACACATAACCAATATTATTGCCCAGTTTTGTTACCCAATAGAAAAACTGGTCTCCTCAAATTAATGAAGCTAAAGTGTTGCCGCTTCAACGGACTGGAAAACACAAATTGTGTATTTATAACCTTCCAATAATAACATTATTACAGGTTTACCAATTGTCTTATTTGTTTTTTTATTTTATTTTTTATTTACTTGTGTTAAATGATGATTACAATTAGTAAATAGTTGCTATTCTTACTAAATAGTTACCGATATAATTAGGAAATCTATTTTTACTTTCTCTTACTCCTTAGTTAGTTCAAGTATTGCGATTAAATTTTCTAAACTGAGATTTCATCGGAAATACATGTTTTCATATTACCTGAGTTCGAAGAAAAATCTTGTCAGTGAGTGGTGTGTGTGTGTGTGTGTGTGTGTGTGAACCTTACTCTCTTAAAAATGAAAAATTACAACAGCTTAACACTCGGTGTACCGTTAACCACATCTGACATGAAGGTTTCAGTTAAACATCAAACGGAAGTGCGACTTCACTGAATGTTTTTGTTTCTTCAGGTTTTGGCGCTTTTCTCCAAAATGGCTCCAACGATTTTCTTTAAACTTCATGTTCCAAATATATAAATACCTATCACATTTATTTGACCCATTTTCCCAAGAAAATTGACTTTTTGGAGGGTTTCTGGGGGGATTAAAGTACTAGTTCAGTAAAAACTATCACATTCTCCCATTTAAATAATATTAATATACATTAAAAGGATAAGTAGAATTCCAGATTTGAATAAAATCGGTTAACCTCGGTGCGACTAACAGAATTGGTTTTGGAGTTTTTTGGATTTTTCTCGAAAACGACTATAACGATTTTTTTTAAGAAAAATGTTTTAAACAAAAGTGAAAAGTTCGTATAATACAGAGTTGGAATATCAAATTTTATCGTTTGACCGGTTTTCGAGAAAATTAAAAAGAAAAATTTGGAAACCTATTGTGATAATAGCATTTCCAGTCAACTGATTTTCTTTTAACTTGGAATTCTGACAACACATTTAATTGCTCATGTAGATGGTTCGAGCTTATATTCCAATCAGCACATTTGTGGGAAGCTCAACGTTGCCGGCTCGCCACAGTGCTGCTAACAGAAATTTGATGATGGTGGAGATATATGTTGGCAGGGTGAGCCTCCAGCGGCTCCTACACAAAATATAAATCGGGTTCCATTTATATGTACTTTTTGTTTATCTTGGCAACCTACATCAACACTAATTTTCCAATGCTTTTTATCAAAGTTATGGTTTTTTTATTGAGATCTTTCACAGGTTCAGTATTTTCCTACATATTACATAATTTGAAAATATAAAGTTAATAAGTCATTCATCTAAATTCTACTCTGTGGTATGGCGCGCGAATTTTAATACTAGTGAGGCAACATAATTTGACATTTTGATAATAAATATAATATAAATTAAAAAAATAAAATAAAAATATAATTTCTCGTAACCCTCCGCATTACAGGCACTAGGCATTTGTCTTAGTGTGTTGGTTAATGCAGCCGTGCATGTTGGTTGTCAGCCATTAGCAGCAGGTAGTCACTAGGCTGTGATCAGACATCATGTGTCCAAACTACTAGTCGCAGATTTTATAAACCTTCCCTAAAAATCAATTTGCCAGGAAAAATGTTCCAAATAAAAATGACAGATTTGTAATATAGGTTAGCATGCCACACTTTTTCAAGAAATTCGCTGGAGTCGCAATTGATGAAATTCCGAAAAATATGAAAACCTTTTCTAGAAACCAGTTACTATAGTCGAAGGATCTCCAAATATGTATTTCTGTTGATAACTCAATTTCGAGTTTGACACGATCACAATTTCCATTCTCTTATAGCTGTGAGAAAAAGTAAAAATGCCAATAAATCTATCAAACTACTGACAACGCTAGATACAATTATTATTTTCATATACATTTAATGCTGAAGGTTACAAAACACAGTGTTGTATAACTGTATTTATTATCTACATAACTAATATTAGTTAGTTCATCATAATACGATAGTTTGGTTGAGGAGGTAACATTATTCGGCTAGGTAACAATAAATAACCTTCTACGCCATTCTTAAGTTAATAAATCAATGTCAATTTTGCAATAACACTTTAATATAAAGTAATTTTTTTTCCTATTAATCTAACAGATCGTAAAATAGTAAACTTTGAATATCTCAAAGAATTCAAGGCTACCTAATTGAAAAAAAAAAAGATTTATATTATATGAATGGCTTTGGTACTATGACATTGATAATCGATTGAAATATATCGAAAGAATCATTGGAAGATTAAAACAAATAATTATTCTCTTACTACATTAGGAAGAATATGGCCATCGAGTCAGATTTTAATTCGTTCAAACGGTTTAAACTACACAACTCACACACAATTCTTTACACTTGACTAGTCTATATGCAAACACTGGCAGGTCTTAAGGAAGCAATATTAGATCTAGATGGTAATAGAGATTTGGCCTTGATGCCATATATACATCAAAATAAAACTGGGAGAAAGTGACCAAGTTGGACAAAATGAAAGTTCTTTATTAGAAAATCCTGGGGGCCTTTTCCCTTAAGGTCGTGTATTCGCGATTCGTGATGTGTGATTCGCGGGCAGTTCACGAATAGTGTGTAGGGACTTGTTCGTTAAAAATCGATTCGTAAACAACATGATTCGTGTGTGCACAGTAATTCGCTCTAAAGAGCGGTAAATTGACGAATATCAAAGGCTGCGCATCAGCACGAACCGCTGATTCGCCAAAGTTCGGGCTGTGTTCGTAGTTAATTCGTCCATTCGTTGTGCGCGCTAGTTCGTTCAAGGAGGTTATGTTTATATTTTATTCCGCGTTCTTATTTTTTTTTGTTATTTTAAGGATAATTAAAAACAATTTTCGAATTTACCGGAGAGTTCTACTGGTAAATCATTTAGCAGATCGTTGCCATTATATCTGTAAATAAAAATGGTGTAATAACAAATATTAACCCTGCTGGCTTTTTCGTATAGAACTGACACTAAAGAATGAATAGTAAGAACTTAATAATTACCTGTCTCTATTTTTAAATAGTGATACACTCCACCATCTGCATTTTTTTCCGTTTGTTTAAAATTTTTTTCTTATTTTGCGCCATGTATATAAATACAGCACTAGCTATTGCTAGATCATCGTCACTCTCCATATTTTCCGAGCAGAAATGTGTACATACAGTTTAAAAATAGTATATATGTACTACTGAAATAATTAATATATAGGCTTTGCACGTGCTCACAAATTTCTGTGAACTAATTTGAAACTGCGAACGAACATGGATAAATCATGCATCACGCATCGAATCTTGAACAAACGCATAGTCTGTATGCTCTGTTTACGAATTACTACGAACTGCAACGAACTGGACGAATCACGCATCGCGCATCACGAATCGCGAATACATGCATAGTCTGTAGCCTGCTTTATTGTCGTAAGTGCAAATATTTGTAATCATGTCAAATTTTTGAAACAGATTTTTTCACCGGAAATAAATAACATATTGATTATTAGTCCGAGTATTACGTGTGTGTATACTGATTTTCCAGTCTTTCGCGATTTTCTCGAAAGCAACACTAACGATTTTATTTACATTCGCCAAACTAATTCACACATGAAAGCCTATCACTTTCATAGGAACATGGGAGAAAAGTGATATTTGGGTCTGCAGAAGCTGCAGGTCCTCTGCAATTTCCTCTAAACTGCCACTAGATGCTATGTATAGCTGAATCATTTAAACTTCACAACATGCACAAAATTCTGTACACATGACTACGAATTTTACATACAAACACTGGCAGATCATAAGGAAGCAGCATTATAACTATAATATTAAGGTACATTAAAAGCATTACTAGAATCCAAGCTTTTTCAAAATCGGTTAATCGGTATTACGAATTTTCTATTATTTTTCTCAAAATATCTGAAATATTTTTCCGGAAAAATGGATTTTATTTAGCCTTGGGGAATCTGAGGGAATCTAGTGTAACTTCTGGCGTTACAAGTTGTGGGGGGGGGGGACTGACAGTGCTGCCATACTCTGTAACAACATTCAAATAGTCCTTTTTTCCCCAAAAAAATCATCAACTACACTACCTCCCACCCTTATTTTAGATGTATATTTATAGTTAAATACAAATTCAGGTTTGAGGAGAGATTGACAATTAGTATGTGTAACAACTGTAGTTAGAAAAGTCATGTTAATGTTTTATAAAATGTTTACTAAAGTAACCTAACCAACTAAAACCTACCTTCCAAAACCTACTGTCACTGCCATCTGTATTATTTTACACATCGATAATAGCATGATGAAAGAAATGGATTGACCCATAGTTTTTATAGTAACATAATTATTTATTTATCAAATTCAAGTTTTACAAACTAATAAATTTATTGGCCATAAGTAGTTTAAAGCTATTTCAACTGCAGGCAACCAGAGTGCGGTGAACTGTTGGTCAAAACAACTTGATCCCCATTAACACAGAACAGCATAAACTGTGTTAGTGTATTATTAACAACCTCAGCGCTTATAATTCAGTTTTTCTCGCTCCACTTTTTATGATTTTATTGCATACAATTACATCATAATCACATGTTTAGTCTTGTATCCTTACCATAAAATATTTATCCCTGACTTTTTCTTTTAGAAAAATATTATATGCAATTATTAAATTGTGACTGTACCTTTTTTTCTTTTTTTTAAAATTTTAAACCGTCAAGTAAGTACTAATTTCACGTGTGTCAAACCTTAAACGACCTCGAATAAGATGGTCGAATAAAAAAGAAGATTGTATATCACCAAAGCGAACAGTGACTGAACCAAAAACAATAATGGAGTGTGAATCATTCACACGGCTTTCTCTTATTGCAATTCTTATAAAGTTGGAATTTTTACCAAATATTTAGTTATCAGTTGTATATAGTGAGCTGCACACGATAAGTAGTAAAACTGACATTTTATAGATAAGCCCAGCTCGTTCCAGAAAAACCTAAAATATTGTTTTTTCCTGAAAAATGGTTAAAATAAAAGTTGTAGACATTTATACGAGTAGTTTCCAATATGTTTAAGGGAAATTGTAGAAAGTGTTCAAGAAAGTTGGGTAAAACTGAAGCTGGAATTTCCGGTTGACCAGTTTTTAAAACCAAAACCTTATTATCGAGTCCTTCAATAGAATCTAAACAAATATCAAGTTGAAACAGATTCTGCGGCACTTTTCAGAAATATGATAAACCCCACTTACGGTTGACAGGATTTTAAATGAAAGCCGCGTGTCGGATCCCATTCGTGTGGTGGAAATATCACGTTTTCAGCTTTCTGTGATTTTTGTTTTTGTTTTTCAAATTTATTTTTGATGCTCGCGCACACCACACACTCCGAATCCATACAGATTAATGGTTAAACATTTTTTCGAATTCAAGAAACCTCAAAACGAGTATTTTCGGTGAAAACTCTTTATAAAAATTTGACACAATTGCTCAGTAGTAGGAGGATTTTTTTATACATATATATATATATCCCCACCCCCCCATTTAAGCGAGTTTCTTTTTACACGGCAAATTATCTCCATTTGCGAGGTATTTTGTATAAGAGGTATTATTTTATGCGGTCCGAAAAGATATTTTTCTATATTTTATGTTCAATTTATTAAATCTCAGAGAGACGCAAATTCTTACTTGAACGTACTAGTTACATAACTCTCACGTTAATGGGATTTTTAAAATTGATCGTTTAAGCGATAACAAGTTTTCTTCTCGTACTTCTTTCAAATATTGCGACGTGCTGGACAAAAAAAACATACAGTGAAGTAGCACTTCCGGTTAATGGATTTTATCCGAAACTGTGTTCTGACATACTACCACGTGTCCTCTACCGCACTCAAACATTTTGCGGTGGTGCAAAAAATGAATACCAAGTTTGAGCTTCCTTGGAAATATACACACATACGCACGCACACAGTTCGCTAAAAAAAATTTCTCGTACTCAGGGGACTTCAAAAGATGTATTTCCGGTGAAAACTCAATTTGGAAAATTTGGCACGATCGCAATACTTGCTCTTAACTAGAAGTAAGAGAAGAGAAGAGTAGCAGCCTATATAACCAACAGGTTGACCTAATATTCCTTGAGGATATTGCAGTGGTGACCAAATTTATGGACAATCTTCAGGTCAAAATTTTTCTGTACAACTTATTTTTTCTTCATACTTACTTTTTGATAACTGAAATATAATTATTTTTGACTCGAGACTAAATAATTATCTATAATGAGCCATCTCATGAAAACAAACACAGACCACAACTGTTTAGAGTTATTGTATAAGTAGATCAGGTTGAGCAAACGTCCAGTGAAGTGTGACCATTTTTGGGGGAAAAAAATCACTAGCATGGTCGTACGTATATATATCATTGGACGCTGTTACTACCACCGGATATTAATACACCAGGTTGGCCACCATTCTGCAATGATCTCTGGTACTGTAAGTACTAGTTATTTTGCACTATTAACTGATTATTTTTTTTTTTTTTTACTTTCTGTTACTCCTGATGAGCAAATATTGTGGGAATGTCGAATTTCTGAAACTGAATTTTCACAGGAAATGCATGTTTTGAGATCCGATTGGTCAAAAGTGTGTGGTTTTTTTTTTTGCGATTTTCTCAAAAACAGCTCCAACAATTTTCTTTAAACCTAATTCATTAACCACACACATACAGAGAGACAAAGAACTTTTATTTCTAACATTTTTCTGGGAAAACTCATTTAAGGGAGTTTTCTAGGAAGGAGGGGTGGAGGTATGTTTTCCTCTAAAGTGCTATTGCAATATAGTATATAATTATATCATCATAATAATTTTAATTAAAAGGAAAAATGTTGACAAAATTCTGAGTTTGAAGAGAATCGGTTGACCGGAAGTACGTTTGTACTGAAATTATTTCAGGTTTCTACGACTTTATCCATAATAAAATCAACGACGGATTACACTCAATTTGTCACACTAGCTATGAATACCTATCACTTTTGTTGGGAATTTTTCGTCGCGAAAGTTGATTTAAAGAAGTTTCGGGGAAGCGAGAAGTGAATTGTCTCCTCAAAAAAAGGCATCATATTAAGTTTAGGTTCTCCCATTAAAAGACAACTAAATATTTGGACAAGTTAAGTTTAAAACAGAATTTGGCGCTTAAATCTTGTAAACCGCAGTGTGAGGGGTCGTGTGGTCACGAGGGATGTGTCACACGAGATTTTTTTTTTACTTCTACCACTTTCAGAGTGTTTGTGTGTGTGTGTGTGTGTGTGCAATAAACAAAAAAAAAAAGCGGGAAGCTCAAACTTGACATTACGTTTAGCTACCACCAGAAAATCTGACGCGAAGATAATGATTTTTTCATTTTGTCGTCAACATGTGGCAGGCAATCGAAAGTCTTGATTTACTAAATTTATTTTTTTTAATGTTTCTTTGATAGTTGTTGAAAAAGGTTCCTCAACTCCCTGTACCAACTACATACCTGACTATCTCTTTTATATCGGAAATTGTTTTCATGAGTACTGAATTTCTGGGAATTCTGGAAGAAGGGGTGAACTTTGTTTTCCCTCTAAAGTGCTATTTCACAAAACAAATTGTGGCTCCATAAATTATATATTTTACAAGAAAATCAAGAGGATCGGTAAACCGGAAGTGCGAATTTACACAATATGTTTATCGTGATTTTCTCTCTCCCCTCCCCCAAACTAAGCTCTAAAAATTTTCTTTTACATTGGTATACTTCTTCTAAAATTTGGAAACATTTTGAAACATTTTTCCGGCAAAATTTTTGGTGGGGGGAACTTCCGTCTGTAAATGCATTCAATGTACTGTGCCATCACCTGGGGGAAGGGAACTAAATAAAACATTCTGACTTTGGAGAAAGTATGTCAGTCTGATAGCTGGCAGTAAGAGGAAGTGGTTGATTGTAATTATCAGCTGTTCAGGTGTGCGTCACGATGTTTTAACGTAAAATATCTTCTATTTATATATATATTTCGATAATTTGCCGCACTGCAATTGAATAATATCTACATCGTACACTAAAAAAAAAGATCCTTTAACTTCGCGTGTTAAATGTTGAATATCAATTATTATCAATACATGCCATCTAGATAGTTAGATTATGGATAATGGACAAATTCAGTAAAAAATGCCGAATAGATTACCAGAAACAATATTTAGGGCGGAATGAATTATATCATTGATTAATCATCGAAGAGCAGTCGTTACTGAATGTAAACTGCAAAAATAAGTGCCAAATCTGTCCAACACATCCATTTAATGGGTGTTGATTTTGAGGTTCGTATCTTTGTATCCATATCCGGTGTCCAGACAAGATCGCCAGTTAATGAATGCTTCAATTGATACAGCGAAAGGTTCAAATATTTCATTTTTACTTTTTCATTTATTTTTTAGATAACTTGAACAGAGACAAAGGTAACGTCTTAAATTAGGGGACCGGAAATACCTTTTATTTTCTCTTACTCCTAGTAAGAGGAAGCATTGTAATCGTGTCAAATTTTCGATATCAGTTTTCACCGAAAATATCCGTTTTGAGGTCCCCTGAGTCCAAAAAAGTGGATTTTTAGCAATGTGTCTGTGTGTGTGTGTGTGTGTGTGTGTGTATGTGTGTGTGTATGTGAACAGCATAGCTCAAAAACGAAAAACCTAGAAAGTTGAAACTTGATATTCCGTTTAGATATCAACATGTGATCTGACAGTGGGTCATCTGTCAAAATTCCTCAACGAGAAGTACTACTTTACTAGTTGTTGGTTTTTTTACTATTTTGCGTTTTTCTCAAAAATGGCTCCGACGATTTTCTTCAAACTTGGTATATCGACTACACATACAAAGAGCTACAACTTTTATTGGAATGTTTCTCTGGGAAAATTCATTTAAGGTTAGTTATGGGGGAGGGGTGAGGTTAGGTTTTCATCTAAAGTGCTATTTCAGATTATTAAACAATTCTATCATCTAAATAATGTTAATTAGAATTGAATGTGTTGTTGAAATTCCGAGTTTCAAAAAAATAGGATAACCGGAAGTGCATTTACATTACCACTTTACGAAATGATTTTTTTCAGTTTTTCGCGATTTTCTCAAAAATGTCAAGCGGCGATTTTCTTGAAACTTCATATATAAACTAAACATAGAAAGATCTACAACTTTTATTTAAAACATTTTTCTGGAAAAATTCATTTAAGGACACTATCGGAGGAGGGGTGGGGTTATGTTTTTCTCTAAAGTGCTATCATAATTTTATACAATTCTATCATCCGAACAAAATTAATTAGAAATAAATAGATGGCCAAAATTCCGAGTTTCAAGAAAATTAGTAAACCGGAAGTGCGCTTTTACTTAAACAGTTTTTTCAGTTTTCGACGAATTTCATTAAATTTGGTACACAAACTATAAAATTTGTCAATTATAATTTTGAGAACTGGAGTAAGAGAAAGTGTTTCACAACAGATTTTTTTTACCTTATATTCTTGCCTTATTTTTTTTAAACCACTTCTCCAGAATTTTCAAATAAATATGATAGATTGAAATCTGTACAGTTACCATTCCAAGTTTAAAGAAAATTGTAGCACTTTTCCAGAAAATCCTCCCCGCCAAACCTGAGATATGGAATCTATAGAGATGCACTTGCTGTTAATCTCGATTTTCTTCAAATCTGGAAATCCAGCAATGCTTTCAAAGTATCATAAAAGTGACAATGTATGTGCAAAGTTTAAGGAAAATACTTGGAGCTATTTTCGTTACATTGTGTGTGTTTGTGTGAAACAAAATAACTCAAAGAAAAATTACAGTTAGTTCAAACTTGATTTTCCGACTATCTACTACCACCGCGTCTGTCACGAAAGGTTCGGGCAAAATCCACCAAACTGGTACTGATTTACTAGATTTATTTTTTCCTCTGTTTTATGCAATTTTCCAAAAAATGGTTCCCACGATTTTTCCCTTTCAACTTCGCATTTTAACCGAACACTTGTAAATACTTATCACTGTGATATGGAACACTGTCCCATAGCAAATCATTTTTAAGGGATCTGGAGGAATGTGTGCATTAGGATTACCTCAGAACTGACATTAAATGTTTTTCTAGGGGCGGAGGGGTGTCCCCCCACCTAGTTCATGTGAAGGTGAAGTTTTATTAAAAGAAAGTCGTGTGAATGTTTCACATCAGCAATTTTCTGTTTTCCAGATAATTTCATTGGCAGTGTATTGTATCAGTTTAGCACTAGCAGCACAATTTCCGGCTGGAATCGATCCCAGACTGTGTCCAAACTATCCACAATGTGATAACGCCATCTTGGCTGCCTTCTCCAAACATCCGCTACCATTCATGACGCAAGGAAAAAATAGGTAAGCAATGGATTATGGTCTGTATCTGTAAAGATATATCTTTTATTGATTTTTTCATGGATAATTGTCTTTCACTCTGTTATCTGGTGATAATTTGTTTGTTTATCTTTTTTGTTCGCAGCGGTAAAAATGTCCTTCCGGAATTCGACCATTTCTTCTTCACACAGCCCGGTTACCCGGTCGGACTGACCAGAGATCAATGTCCTAATTATCCGTTCTGTAAATAATTACATTAATTATCTAAAGTTGGCGCTTTGTGTACTTCCAATATGTGATACTTTTTTTTCATTTTCTATTATATTTTAGAAACTATGCATTTTATCTCGATAAGGATTTCTTGTAAGTGATGAAAACAATAAAAAAAATCTGGTGTGAAACACTCACACAACTTTCTCTTACCGCAGTACTCAAAATTATAATTGACAAATTTTATAGTTAGTGTACCAAATTTAATGAAATTCGTCGAAAAGTGAAAACACTGTCCAGTAAAACTGTCCGGTTTACTAATTTCCTTGAAACTCGGAATTTGGGTCATATATTAATTTCTAGTTATTTCAATTTGGATGACAGAATTGTATAATCAACTGTGATAGCATTTTAAAGAAAAACATAACCCCCCTCCCCCAAAAGTCCCCTTAAATGAATTTATCAGGGGAAAAGTTTCAAATAAAAGTTGTAGCTCTTTATATGTATAGTTAACAACGCTGGTTTAAAGAAAATCATTGGAGCCATTTTCGAGAAAATACCAGAAAACTGAAAATTATATTCAGTAAAAACGCACTTCCGGTTATCTATTTTTTTTCAAACTCGGAATTTCAACAACATATTTAATTCTAATTAACATTATTTAGATGACAGAATTGTCTAATATACTGAAACAGCAGTTAAGATGAAAACCTAACCCCACCCCTCCCCCAGAAGTGCCCTTAAATGAATTTTCCTGGAGAAATGTTTCAAATAAAAGTTGTAGCTCTTTGTATGTGTAGTTGATATACAAGTTTAAAGAAAATCTTCGGAGCCATTTTTGAGAAAATTGCAAAAACGTAAAAAAAACAACTAGTAAAGTGGTACTTCCGGTTGAGGAATATTGACACATAACGCACCGTCAGATCCCATGGTGATACCTAAACGTAATATCAAGTTTGAACTTTCTACGATTTTTCGTTTTTGAGCTATGCTGTTCACATACATACACACAGCCACACACACACACACACACACACACACACACCATACAGCCATTTGCTAAATAAAAACCACTTTTTTGGACTCAGGGACCTCAAAACGGATATTTCCGGTGAAAACTCGATATCGAAAAATTTGACACGATTACAATACTTCCTCTTACTAGGAGTAAGAGAAAGTAAAAATATATCGTATCGATTAGTTAGTCAACTTAATTCTACTATTTAGTCGATTTCTTTTTTAATCATATGTAATTAAAATTCATTATCTATAAATATTAAACATCAATATGTACGCTTTGAAAATTTAACATTTTCATTTGAATATATTTATATAACAATGTAAATATTAAAAAATGTAAATTAATTAATGAAATAAATAAATATTCACTTCATCTGTCAGTCTCATTGGAACATTAATTGTGCTGAAACAGGAAGTAAATAGTACGACGGCATTTATGTGTATGAGTGAGTTTCAGAGCAATATAACTCAGAAACAGAAAATCCCAGAAAGCTATAATTTGAGATTCTGTTTAGATATCATCATTGGCAATCTGGCAACCGGAAGTGATGCAACGATTCTGAAAATTTGGCTCTGAGGAGCTGCATCCTTAAGTTTTACTTTAAAGTACTACTTAGTAAATTGGTTTTGGTTCTAAACCAACTATATAGCATTAGAGTAAAGTATAGTAATGCCAATTTTTTTTCAGGCGGGTTTAAAATCAAACCACCGATCACATGTGGACAGAGGCGGATAGCGAGCATACTTAACTAAATATTACTCGTATTAATACAGACAGAAAAACGCTTTATCGTCGAAACAGACAACAATCGGGACTGCTCAACTTCGTTGAGATGCCATAACGCACAGCATAAAAATCCATCTCGCGAGACATAAGAACGATGGATAAAATCATAGGCAAAGAGCAGGAATCGAATCCAGTAGGTTCAGAACAACACAGCTTTGTAGTCCTCCATCTAATTGGAAGCATTGCAATAATTCCACGTTCGAAGAAAATCGGTTAACCGGAAATGCGAGATTTTACATAACAGATTTCTGAGTTTGTTTTTGTGGAATTTTCTTTGAAAACAGCTACAACGATTTTCTTTTGAACGTAGAACGCCATTAACTGAACTGTATTTCAGCAAAATTGATTTTTATGGATTTTCAGAGGCCTCTAGAGTTAGCCGGAACTGTAAACTATCATTGGACATTTTAGTAGGAACGATGGAAGAGGGCGCTGCCATCACTTACACATATAATTTATGCTCTAAAATCAAACACTATTACGGCTGGCAATCATTTCAAGTTAGAAAAACATTTCTAATATAAAACTGTAATAAAAGTTGTAGGACAGAATGGTGTGAGTGTGAACGGTTCTGTAACTGATTCATTATATTCAATTATTAAAATTGAGAAATCGCATTAGCTGTATAATATAATAAAACCATGAAATGCTCCAATAAACACATACTGCTTCTTTTCTCAAATTACTATTTTATTTTTCTAATAATATCGAACTGGTTAATTGGTTTAATGTCAGTAAATTACTTGAAATTACTTATGTAATAATAGCATGACAATCAGACAGTAGTGGTAATGGTTAGACATTTAATAAAGAAGGTGAATAGAATGGTAGCAACCAATGAGGATCTAGTTTCGCGTGTTCTAATGTGCGTCTGTATGTATGTATGTCTGTCAGTCGGTATATGATATATCGCTGGTAATAATCGATGTGTTTTGGCCAGTGATCACCGTAGAGACTGGGTGGTATGTCCTGTTCCCACCAAATCGTTCTAACCTCATTCCCTCAACCCACTAGTTGGCTAACAACTGCCTCCTGCGCTATATCTAACACCATCCCCATCAGTGTCCTGAGCGGTGTGTGGTGCTAGACACACTCGGATGGTCGCTCCATGCAATGGGATCATGTGCCAGTTCATCTGATCATAAGAATATTGTGAGTCAATTAAATCTAATTTAAATGTTTCTTGTCTAGGATTTTAAGAAGGGGGGGAATCTAATGTGAAACACTCACACCACTTTCTCTTACTGCGTTAATACAATTTTGTAAAAGATGACAAATATTATTTTATAATTAAAATTTTATTGATTTGCCCTAACATAAATATAGTGAGGGGGGACAAGTACCCACCCAGGCAGGTACACAAGTGTTTACACTGCATACAAGATAGCGCCATAACGTTACACAAACACAAATAATATAGTGGAAGATTCTTCTCGACCGTTGCTTGTATGAAGTCTTTTTTTGAAAAAAAAAAAAACTTAAATTCTTGCCAACGTTTCGACAAATATATTGTTTTTTTCAAGGCCTACAACATATAAATACAATAGGTTCTTTTTTGAAAGTCAAAATCAAAAGGCAAGAATTTAAGTTTTTTTTTATTTTTTTCAAAAAAAGACCGAAACTTACGATCCTTTTCCTTCATACAAATAATATATAAAATTTAGCGACAAAATTTACTGCAAAACTACTTAAAATTGATTTTTTTGTAAAAATATTTCAAATGCCAGCGATAGCTTCAAGGATTGTGCACTTAGCATTCAAGGATTAAACAAAATTGATATCACCGCTTTACAGAAATATTAAAAAAAAAAAACTCAAAAACCTATACTATAAAATTAACTGGTTTTCATCAAATTTGCTTCTAATATATAGGGGGGGGGGGGGATTAATAGTGGTAGACCTGTACACTGTACTGAAGTGGTAGTTTAGAGGAAAGCTTGACGCTACTGTTCTCCCAGAACCCAATCAAGGTATTTTTTTTTAAATAGGTATTTTATAAATATAGAATAGTAGACGAAGTGTGGAGAATATTGCAGGTAAAGCCGTTTTCGAGAAAAATTAAAAATTGAAAAAAAAAAACATTTAATTAAGTTGCATTTCTGGTTGGTGGATTTTGCCCAAAACCTTATAGAAGATCCGGGTGGTAGACCTAAACGGAAATACCAAGTTTGTTTGTCTATCCCGCGATTTTTCATGATTTCAGTATTTTTGTTTACACTCACACATACACACACACACACATCATTCGCTAAAAACATTTTGTTCGACACAGGAAACCTCCAAACTTGCATTTCCGGTAAAAACTCTATTTCGAAAATTGTACACGGTCGCAACACTACAGTGAGGGAAAGCAAAAATATGTGGTGTGAAACACTCACAACAACTTTCTCTTATAGCAGCTACACATTACAATGTAATTGATAAATTTTATATGAATTAGACTATTTGTTGAACGTTTAATTGGCCTTTGCTATACGGGGGGGTTTAGTAAATTTCATTTCCTATCTGTTAGAATACAGGAGCTACCTAACTGTGACTACATTGCTGACCACCAGGCAGCGCTACACACGTGGCGTCCCCACCTTGAAATGATATTACTGATACCTGCCAAATCAATTTTTCTGGAGGAATGTTACAAACAAAAGTGATAGGTTTATGAATATTAAGTTTAAATAAAATCATTGGAAGCTTTGTCGAAGAAATTTCTCCCTTCTACTTCCCCTTCACTGTCTTCTAATTCCCTTTCCTCTTCTACATTGATTAATTAAAAACTTGATGACCATAAATATGTTCAAGTAAAAGATATCAAAACTATTATAGGAAAATCTGAGCGCAGAAGAGGGTGTGGATCTTTTGGCCACATACTTGCGTCTTCAGAAAGACATCTTCAGAGAGGAACGAACTCCACCAGCTCCTGGTTTAGGTCAGCTGACACTAATATCCACAATTTTTTTTTTCTTCTGAAATCTCTCAACTTATTAAATTCTCTTCCATTACTAATTCAGGTCATGCAATGGTAAATCTGGAACGATTGACTATTGAGTTAGATACAGCGCTGATGGAGGTTACTGGAGATGTGGATGAAAAGCAAACTGCCGTGCCTGGAACTGTTCCAGAAATTGATACAGTGTTAGTATTTTGGTAATTTTTACTCACTATACCTTCATTCTAAGAATAGGGAATTTAATGCTATTGAAGACTTGGATTGACTCATGGAAAATATAAAATATTTTGAATAGTTTCGATCTGAAACAGACAAGTTGGCAAAAAAAATCTGGTTTGAAATACTCACTTGACTTTCACTTAATGTAATTACAATTCTAATTGCAATCCCTAAACTAGAATTTGTTTAAACGGTTCGTTGGTACATATTTAATGTTGGTGAGCAACGACGGTGTGTATGTTATTTTTGACGTCATAAGAGGCTGACCAGCCAGCGCCACCAACAAAAGTTGTAGCAATTACAACAACACTCCCTGGAAATCGTAGTTCCGGAAAAATATTTAAAATCAACAAAGGAAGGTAAGAAGTGAAAACGTTTTCGAGGAAATCCGGAAAAACCCAGGAACTGTACGATAAATTCGCACTCCTTCGGTTGACGACTTTTCTTCAAATTTGTAACTAGAAGCCAAGCTAATCACTGTATTGTTCTGGTAGAATGATTATGAAAACCGGTTCCGTCGCCACCTCAGAGAGAAAAATGTCTCTGATGGTCCCCAAAACTACGGACCTAATCTCCGATAAATTGTAATTAGTAAACAATTGATTTTCTCAAACTAGAAATTTTGTACAATAAATTTAACACCCGCTGGTATCAACGACCTGAAAGCTTGGGATTATTTAGTATTTTAACAAGGTACTACTCACTTATATAAAAAGAAATGTTTTGTATTCGTTCAAAAATTTAATCTTCTTAATATTATTTGATTGGTGGGACCCAAATTATTCGAACTGGCAGTTAAGAGGAAAAAATTTGTTGCATTTCTCTGAGAAAAACCTGAAATAAATTTTCCCTGCAAAATGTTTTCAGATGAAAATGACGCCACTATGTGGGGAGTTTGGTTTCTCGATATTCTTAAACAATCGCAATTACCATTGTTTAAACCAGCCAATCAGAAAAAGTGTAGAATATTTAAGTAAACACAATTTGTATTCGCAAGTAAACTAATGAACAATAAAAGTAATAAACTTATTTAATTAAGCATATTCAAAAAAATTAAAATGATAATGCGGTGAGTTACATTATTAATATTATTACAATTACTTTTATTTTTGGAGAGAGTTTGTCTGTCTGTGTTATAATCCGATTGTTACCAACATTTTCACACGTTTCTTTTTTTCATCTAAATTATATATATATATATATATATAATATGGTGAAATTTCCCAAACGCTATGTATTGTTTTAAGTGATACACTGCTAGTGATAAAGTACGATTAATTAGAATATACTCAATAATACTTGAGTCCATCTGGCGGCAATCTGAGAACTTAATATAACAAGAACTTTCCATTATTGGTCAACAGTTTGTTCTATGACAATCGCTCCACCGTTCTCCTACCCCTTCTCCATCTCCTAATTCCACTCTTTCTTCCTCATCACCTTCTCCACCTTCTTCACTTTCTCCTTCTTCTTCAACTTCTACTTCTTCCCCTTTTCCTCCTTTTTCATCTTCTCCACCTTTTTCTTATTCTCCTTCTGCCATTCTCCTTTTCCCTCACCTTCCTGCCTTCTTCTTCGTCTAATCCTCATGTTTTTTCTGCTGTTTCTCCCTCTTCTATTTCTCTTCTCTTCCTCTTGCTCCTACTTCTCTTCTCATACTTCTTTCACCTTTGTTCTTGTCCTTCACCTTCTTCTTCTACTCTTTCTCCTTTTCTTCCTTCTTTTCCGCTTTCTTGTTCTCTTTCGTCGTCTTCTTCTTCTCTTTGTCCTTCTACTTCTTGCTCCTCCTCCGTTCATCGTCTTCCCCCTTCTTCTTCTTCATATTCTTTTTTCTTGGGAAGAGAGATAGAGGATTTAGCCCAACGACTCTGTTTTTTTTTTACAAACATCTGCTCAGTTTGCTGGCCAGTATCCGTCTATTAACTCATGAAACCAATGACTATCCTGAGAAGAAATCCATTGTAATATGAATGAAACGTCGGTTTCATTCAAACTACTGAAGCGATCTCAATCCGCACAACTTTCTGTCATCTACGTACATCTCTTCAATTCCTTGTACTGTTACAATTCTGTAGATCCTTCTCCACATCTTTTCCCAGCCTTTTCTACTCTTTCAGTAAAATTTCCATCAGGATTTTCCTTTCATCCATACTTTCCAGGATACTATCATAGCTAATTTACTGGGTAAATCTTTTTACCATTTTTCTCCTTGAATTAAACTCCTCCACCTCCTTAATCTATTTAATTTTCCATTCACTTCATATAATCCTTATAAATTTTCTTCTTTAAGTTATTTTGCCACATAATCAAGATCTTCATAGTTTTAACCAAGGATTCATAGACTAACACTTCAGTTCCTCTATTTTTCGGGTTTCCAAAATAGGTTTTACTGCCAGATCGAATTTTAACAATTCCCACCCTATTATCATTATTGTCATATAGAACCATTCAAGAGTCCTTCCTTGTATGGACTTTTATAGTATGAGTCAAAACTTGTAATTATTTTTGTTCAACATTGTCCTAAAGGCATCTTGTGCTATAACTAACCGGAATAATCGAAAATCAGTTTCCCATTAAATAAAATATATGAAATAATTAGAGAATTATAAAAATAGACTACTTCATCTAAACACAATATGATATAAATATTACATTTTTGCCTGATATTCATATAAAAAGAAGAAATTATATGTAGAAGTTTAGATTTAATGTTATTAACTAGGAGAATAGAGAATTTTGATGAATCAATCAGAAGAATAATGCAAGAACTGAACATAAACAGAATGTCAGATTTAGCTGCAGAACATGAAGAATTTATAGCTAATATCAATAGAAAGGTAAAAACTTTTTTCAAAAAACATCTATTTATATTATTAGAAAAGTATTATGATAATTTTAAAATGCTTAATTTACTAATTAAAGGCAATGAGACAGCATAAATTCTGCTGGTTAAATAGAAGGAGAGAAGATGCACAACAAGAAGTTGCCAAGCTTTCCGACAGATTGCAGCTCTTACAAGCTTTATACGAACACCATGATCAAATTATGAGTGAGGCATAGTTTTTTTTATGTTTGTTTTATTTATATAGTCGATTTTAAGTTTTTTCGAAATTAAGTTTTCCCAGAAATACAGGTTTTGAAAGAAGTTTTTTATCTTGATAGGAACGAATGATAAACAAAATATCTTGTAAACAAAATAACTCAAAAACGGAAAAAGTATATTGTCGTAGCGGATGTTCTGGTAGCTCTAAACTATCAAGTTTCAGCTTTTTTAAACGCCCAGAGCACAAACTCACATACACATCAGTTGTTAAAAACATTTTTTCGTACTCGGTGGGGGGTGGGGGGGCTCGAAATATGTATTTCCGAGAAAAAACACAATTTTGAAAAAATTCGCACGATCTTCAATGTTTCTCTTACAATAGTCATTGAAAATGAAAGACAGATGATATATGTGTGGCAGTCGCAATAATACACTCGTATATATAATTTAGTGAAAAGGTAATTTCGATTTCAGCGCTGGAATGCTCAAACCAGAGTTTTAGTAGTTGGATCTTCAACCATAATGGGTTGGCCTTTTCGAACAGTCTTAATGAAATGGGCTGACATGATTAAGCTGAATCCACCAGGATGACTTGCAGCATTTATTCTTCTGTTTTTTATTTTTCAGAAAACATAGGCAAGAGTAGCCGATCCGATTTGGCAGCCGAGACTGACCGACTGCGCAGCTATCGAGATACACTGTACAGCGGTGAACTATGCTGGAGAGAAGCCAGTCGTCTGGTCCAAGCGGCTGCAGCCTTGTCCAGACCAGCGTTGGAATCTTGGATACAGATCAAGGAGACGATGTCAGTTCATTTAGTAGGAAATGTTAATTTTTTGATTTTTGTTTGTTTTTAAGAATTGAATAAGAATTTGTTTGCAACGATGAGTAATTTAAGTTTTGACATTTATTTTGGTAATTACTGAATTATAAATTAAAATAATAATTTCAAATTCAAATATAAGCTAGAAAAAAAAATCTGTTGTGAAACACTCACACAACTTTCTAATCTTGCAATTTCAAGTGACAATTTACTCGAACCATAGAATTGTTATTCAACGTTCAGTATTGGTAAGGAGGATTTGTCAGATCACAGAAAGCAGCGGTATAGCAGGACCGTCAGCGCCTCTATACATACCCAGCACCAGCCAACTCTCTATACATACCCAGCAACAGCTAGCTCTCTATACATACCCAGCACCAGCCAGCTCTCTATACCTACCCAGCATCAGCCAGCTCTCTATACCTACCCAGCACCAGCCAGCTCTCTATACCTACCCAGCACAGCCGCTCTCTCATATCAACTACCCAGCACAGCCAGCTATCTATACCCTACCCAGCACCAGCCAGCTCTCTATACCTACCCAGCACCAGCCAGCTCTCTATACATACCCAACACCAGCCAGCTCTCTATACCCAATTCTCTGTACATACCCAGCACCAGCTCAATTTTCTAAGGAAAATATTTAAATAAAAATAATACGCACATGTGTGCTGAGTCAGCGAAGTTTAAAGAAAATCTTTGCTACTATTTTCTAGAATATGCGTAAAAAAAAAAGAAAAGAAAAATAAATTCAATAAAGTAAATATTTCCGGTAAGAATTTTGATCCAAACGGAATATCAAGTTTAGATTAGTTTGGTCGCAATATTCACACACTCAAACAGCTCCCATACCACACACAAAAGCCCGATTTGTAAGAAGTCACTTGTTGTGACTCAGTGACACTCAGGGAAACACAAAACATGTCTTTCCGGTGAAAAAAATTCACCTTAATCGAGATGTTTTCTCTTACCAGTAATATAGAGAGGGGATTAGCTCAATAGCGGAGTCCTCGAGTTTGAGACCTGTGTTAGCTACCTTTTAGATTTTCTCTTCCTAGGAGCTGCTACAGCTCATGGTTCGGTGATGGGCAGTGTTCTCTGTAGCGAAAGAACACTGTCTAGAGGTCGGCAATGCACAGAGATGGCTCCAGGCGCCAATGACCTCAGATACTGATGAGCTTTAAATTAAAAAAAAATTGTAAATTAGGTTAGACTGTGCGGGGGCTGAGTAGCAGCGCAACCCCTAAGGGGTCTATTGAGTGCCCCACATGTTAGAGTACCCTCTCCAGTCCTGTGTATTTAATAGACTTAGAAGTCTGGAGAAAGACTCCTGAGTAAAGCTTGAAGGGGTCAATTTCTTCTTCCCAAAGAGGCGAAGTCACAGCCACAAAGTATTGACCTACTATACCTACGTACTGTTTCTTCTTCTTCCTGACAAAACCTACACAAGCTACCTGATATATAGACAGACCCTTGCGATGCTTGTGCTTGTAAAGTCTATACTAGCCAGTGAGGAGGCCTACGGTTATCCGTATGGTCGCACGGCGTAGCTTTGCAGTAAGTCTAGGAGAGTAACTACTATCAATGAAGATTTTCGCCTGCCTCTGGCCTAGGGTTTATGATTCACCATTCCCCAGATTAAAGGAAAAGAAAAACAAAAACATTTAGTCATATTTTATTCTTTCAGGCTTCTGTCATGTAAAACTCTCGTCTTCAGGTTGATCTGCGTCAGTGGTTGGTTTAAACCGACGTTTCGCCCATATTACGATAGACTTCTGCAGGATAGTGTTGTCTTTAAAGCAGAGTGTTGTTTCAGCTTTAAAGGTGACACTACTCCGAAGAAGCTTATGTAATATGGGCGAAACGTCGGTTTACAACAAACCACTGACAGTATCAACCCGAAGACCTAAGCTATAAACCGTTCAGCTATAAACACATACACACACACACACAAATACTGAATTGAACGCGTATGCTAATAAGAGAGTGTTTAGGCCAATAGGCATTAGACAGCTGTAAACATATAGAAAAATCTATTAATTTTTATTTAATTATTTAGAAGATTTCATAAACTATACATAATCTATGACTTCAACAGCAGCTAATATAAATTTAGTGTAATTTAATTAAACAAATATGTAAAAAATAATGATTAACATTTTTGTTTAATTTTTTTTTTTAAATAAAAAGTAATCACGATAGTCGCTGGAGATTGGCAACTGAGGCCAGAAACTATCTGCATGAAGGTGTGATGTGTATCCAGTCGGCACAGCTGAATCTTCCAGGAGTGCAGTTTCCTTACTGCAACCATAGGGAGATACTGGCTCTTACCCAAGTCTGTATCCGCTTTCATTTAATGATTCTGATCTTTATGTATGGAAGGCCAAACACTTATGTTATCCGGATATTTTCAGGTACTTGAATACATGTTCACGGATATGCAAATTCCTGACAGGTATAAATATGCAACGGAAGTTTTCAGCAGTTTTCAGAAAAGAACTGCAGCATTGTTTCAGTGGATAAATAAGGTGATAGTTGTTTAATTGTAGAATAAAATTCGATATTATATATGTGTTTATCGATAAATTAGAAATCAAAGTCAGGAAATGGGCGCCTACATTATAATCGTATCTGATAAAGCAATTGTTTTGGAGGTTCCTCGAGTTTGAAAAAATATTTTTGGCGAATTTATTATCTCTGTATGAGTGTGTAAACAAAATATCTCAGAAAGGAAAACCTAAAGACATCATTAAACTTGATATCCGGTTCAGTCATATTCCTTTACTAATCTATTCTCATAAATGAAAAACACTTGAGTTTCCGGGTTGAGACCGCGAAGTTGATTTGCTAGAACCCGACGTTTCGCCCATATTGCAATGAGCGTCTTCAGGGCCGTTACACCTTAAGAGCCAATGGAACAATGAACTTGATAGAGAAGGAGCCTCGTTTAAATATAGTTTTTTCAACAACTGGTGACATGAAGTAAATATAAATACTAGCTAATTGTAATGGACCTAATCACTTGGAACTAATCACTAATCAGGAACTAATCACGTCCCGCTTCAAGTACACTGCATTTCTCTCTCAAGCTCACAGAGCGGGGCAAAATAAGGAGCTCATCTGAGTACTGGAATGAGAAGTTAAAGAGAGTAACGGCTAGTCCAGCCGTCTGTATAAAAAGGGAGCTTCACTCTCATTCAAAAACCATTGAGGCGTCATCAGCCGTCAACGTTCAAAGTCCTTCGTTCTCACACCGTCACCTTCCGGTCAGTCTGTCCCTCTCTTCTCAAGCCACATACTTCACTCTAAAATATTACAGTATAAAGTCTGTGCATAGTCTATTATTCGCAGTCAATGCAAACAGTATTCAGTAAGTCTCAGTTGCTTTTTCTTCTGACCAACCCCCGCAAAAACATCGCTACACTAAAGATGACCTCATTAAAACGAAACGTCCTATTTTGTTCAATGAAGAAATAAGTAAAATTTGTAAAAACTAGGAGATGTTGTCACTAATTTTTTACCCCTGGTTTTAAAGAAAATCGCTGGAACGTTTTAGAGAAAAACGTGAAAGACTGAGAAAAAAAAAATCAATAAAATATCGCATTTTCGGTTGACAGTTTTTCACTGAAAATTACGGAATCCATGATAGTACCTAAGGAAAAACATCAAGTTCATTCCTGGGATTTATTTTTTTGAAACTTTGTTGACATCACTCACACACAATAACATATTGTGCCAAAACAACTTTGTTGACATACACTCACACATAATAACATATTGTGCCAAAACAACTTTGTTGACATACACTCACACATAATAACACATTGTGCCAAAACAACTTTGTTGACATACACTCACATACAATAACATATTGTGCCAAAACAACTTTGTTGACATACACTCACACACAATAACATATTGTGCCAAAACAACTTTGTTGATATACACTCACACACACTAACATATTGTGCCAAAACAAGTTTGTTGACATACACTCACACACAATAACATATTGTGCCAAAACAACTTTGTTGACATACACTCACACACAATAACATATTGTGCCAAACGAACTTTGTTGATATACACTCACACACAATAACATATTGTGCCAAAACAACTTTGTTGACATACACTCACACACAATAACATATTGTGCCAAACGAACTTTGTTGACATACACTCACACACAATAACATATTGTGCCAAACGAACTTTGTTGATATACACTCACACACAATAACATATTGTGCCAAAACAACTTTGTTGACATACACTCACACACAATAACATATTGTGCCAAACGAACTTTGTTGACATACACTCACACACAATAACATATTGTGCCAAACGAACTTTGTTGATATACACTCACACACAATAACATATTGTGCCAAAACAACTTTGTTGACATACACTCACACACAATAACATATTGTGCCAAACGAACTTTGTTGACATACACTCACACACAATAACATATTGTGCCAAAACAACTTGTTGACATACACTACACATAATAACATATTGTGCCAAAACAACTTTCTTGACATAAGTGATCTCGAAATATGTCCAAGTGAATTTTAATCACGAAAATCTGACACATTTGCAATACTTCCTTTGAGAATAGAAAGAAACCAACAACAGATAAATAACCGTTAAATTCAGAATAATGCTGACTAAATTATTTGGCCTATTATTTTCAGATGATGGAAGAGACAATCCATAAAGATGTGGTAGATGTGGACCAAAAATTGGCCCAAATCGTCACCAATATCACCAATCAAACAGCCAATGTCATCAGACAGAAGGTGATCTCCAATATAATGTATTTAAATTGGTTATGATTATTAATAGTTGTTTTCTATGAACTAGCACAGTGAAAACAAGTTGTTCCATATATTGGAAAATAATACATTGGAATAAAAGTATGGTCGCCTAATTTAGCATCAGCTGTTAATGAGGTGGTATATAACAAAAAAACAAATTCCATGGACTTTAAAAGCAATCCACATATAAGACTGAAGTTTACAAACACGACATTATATTAATCTGTAGAGTGTGTTGTAGAGCAGGTTTCTATATTTTTATTCATCAGATAAAACTCATAAAATATGTACATTTATAAAAAGAAAAACAAAACTTGATTTACAAATCTGTTGTAGGCCTTTGCCCCTACAGATCCAGCTGGCTATGAGTCTAGAAATAATAGATATACAATGGTCAAACTTAACTATTATTTATATTCCAAATTGTATAATAATTTTCAGACTGGACTGGGTGTAATCACTAAAGGTTTTGAATCACACAATTTGATACGACGGCCTCGTGAAGATAATGACCGAAAGTTCCCATCGAATTCCTACAGTTTACGCAATAATTCGCTGATGTTGCTTCGTGACAATTTTCCAAGTACAAATATCGCTGATAAAATTCATACATAATCTCATCAAGAAATAAATAAGGTTAATTGGTTATTGTACAGTAAATCACTGTAAACATCATATTTTGTATTTTGATTTGTAAATACAAATATTTATTTTTTTTAATAAAAGATTTGGAATTGTAGTTATAAACAAAAAATTTTAAAATATTAAAAAACTGGTATAAAACATTTTCCTCTAATTGATTTTTCCCCAAATCTCAATAGATAAATTTTCTCCAAATTTACAACCTTTACTAAACGTTCAGTGGTCGTTAATATTATACAGGGGGGGGGGACTTATACCATTAGCCTGATAGGTAAGTGTGGCGCTGGCACGTCCTAAATCCCCACCCAGAACATCTCAAAAATACTGATTTCTCTACAACAATGAATAATGTTATAATTAGTCAACTAAAATCAGTGGCTAAAGTTCTACTTTTTCTCACTAGTGAATTATACTCTACTTTCTCTCACTAGTGCCTAAAAGCAACATTATTAGCCTGATTTCTAGTGAGAATACTCGAAAACAAGAACAAAACTAATCCTAGAAGTAGCAGATTTGAGGTTATACCAAACGAAACAGGTTATAGAAAGAGAAGTATTTGACTTGACTTAACATACAATCACAGTATTTCGACCTTTTCACAATTTTTACGTTCATATAAAATTAAGAACCAGTTTAATATGGTTGCAGGAAAAAAACTAATATATAATTCTAGAGAAAAGTTCTCTCAAATAAATATCGTTTAGTAGTCTCATTCGCTAGCGCTCGCATGGGGATATCTGAAACTCGAGTGTGTAAAAATGTGATTTTTCTGTTTATTTACAATTGAGAGAGGTATGACTTTTTACAAATTCAATTCACAGTTGAACAATAATTCGCTCACGAGTTAAATATTGGATTTTTTCAGCGATCGTATTAAATTTGAACTAAATTTATATAAATATATAAAAAAAATCTGGTGTGAAACACTCACACAACTTTCTCTTACTCCAGTTCTCCAA
This sequence comes from Triatoma infestans, assembly GCA_011037195.1. NCBI lineage: Eukaryota > Metazoa > Arthropoda > Insecta > Hemiptera > Reduviidae > Triatoma > Triatoma infestans. The sequence continues at coordinate 72,747 of JAAEAF010008130.1, read as the reverse complement.
ATTATAATTGACACCTTTTACAGTGTATGTACCAAATTTAATGCGATTCGTCGAAAACTGAAAAAAAACTGTTCAGTAAAAGCGCACTTCCGGTTTACTAATTTTCTTGAAACTCGGAATTTCAGCCATCTATTTATTTCTAACTAATTATGGTTGGTTGATAGAATTGTATAATCAACTAGGATACCACTTTGATGAAAATCTAACCCCACCCCTCCCCTAAAAGTGCCCTTAAAAGAATTTTCCCAGATAAATGTTTTAGATAAAAGTTGTAGATCTTTGCATGTTTAGTTTATATACGAAGTTTCAAACAACATCGTCGGAGCCATTTTTGAGAAAATTGCGAAAAAGTGAATAAATCAGTTAGTAAAGTGGTAAAGTAAACGCATTTCCGGTTATCCGATTTTTTCAAACTCGAAATTTCAACAACATATTTAATTCTAATTAACATTATTTAGATGACAGAATTGTCTAAAAAACTGAAATAGCACTTTAGATGGAAACCTAACCACACCCTCCCCCAAAAGTGCCCTTCAATTGCATTTTCTCGAGAAATGTTTCAAATAAAAGTTGTAGCTCTTTATATGTGGTTGATGTTGCGTTTGAAGAAAATCGTCGGAGCCTTTTTGAGAAAATCGCAAAAAAGTAAAAAATCAACTAGTAAAGTGGTACTTCCGGTTGAGGAATTTTGACAGATAACGTAGTGTCAGATCCCATGGTGATACTAAACGGAATATCAAGTTTCAACTTTCTACGGTTTTTCGTTTTTGAGCTATGCTGTTCACATACATACATACACACACACACACACACACACACACACACACACACACACAGACCATTTGCTAAAAACCACTTTTTTGGACTCAGGGGACCTCAAAACGGATATTTCCGGTGAAAACTCGATATCGAAAATTTACTAGGAGTAAGAGAAAGTAATTTTTTTAAATTTTTTAATTTAACATCTATCGTCATTGGTACGCGGAGCCTTCTCAGCCACTGCTGGCCTCCTTCCGGCTGTTCTGTCGTTACAGACAACACTGTCCATCACCGGATAGTGAGCTATAGAGGTTCCTAGGCAGCACGGCTGGACCCGAACAAGGGACTGCCGCATGGGAGTCCAGTGCGCTATACAAGATATTTTACTGTAGTAGAGTGCAGATAAACCACCTGATCAAAAGGAGGTTATTGCCGTCATACAAGAAGTTTCACTGTCCATAAATTTGCTAATATTTTTAGTTATTCAACTTATTTTGTACCTCATTAGAGTGGCTATTGTTACTTCCATAGCTCTCACTCATAATGGACATTCGGACATGACTAACTGCATGCAAATATTCCTCAAAGTTTCTAATACATATATTGAAATACTTCCAGTGACTATATTGTTTTAACTAAAATTTAACTAGTACAGATTATAATACAATATTTTTACCACATTCCTCAATATAAAGTTATGCAATTATAATACAAAGTTGTTTTTTGCATTGTTTACTTGCTATTAATATTATTTTGGTGACGGAGTCGTACAAGAAATTGAAGTGAGACGTCACAGCTCCCCTAAAACGAACTTCAAAGAACAAAAATTCTTGTTGCCATTTTCGACAAAAATCTGAAAAACTAAGGAAAACCGCACTCTTCCGTTTGACGTCTTTTCACCGAGAATTTTCAGGTCCGTCGATGATATCTAAATAAAAACTTGCTTTTTTTTCTTCTTCAGAGGATCTTCAAACTGGTATTTCCGGTGAAGATTTGGCACGCATTTCTTTTTCTTTTGCTGAGACTCCTTTAATAAATGATTCGTTCATTTAGTGAATCTAAAGAATGATGGTAACTATATTTGTATTATCTCCCGAATTAGCTGCAAGATCTTTCAAAATGTTTAAGTGATTTAACGTTGTTATTAAAATATCATCAAACCTGCGATCTTAGTAAACAAATTAAAGAAAATGTATTTGTAGCTTTCCCAAAATGTCCCTTTCCATTATTAACAACAATATAAAATTGAATAATATTCAACTAAAACCAATTGTGTATATAGTATTTCATAATATATTTAAATCTTATTGAAATACCATCCAATGACAATAATATTGGTGAGACAGATGGTGATGCAACCAAATGTAACCATTATAAACAAATGTGGTGCGAAACACCCACACAACTATCTCTCACTCTAATTAATACAATTTAATCAAGAAATTTTCTTTAAATTTGCAACGTTACAATGTATTTAGTTAGGCTGGTCATAAACAAGGTGGTAGTAATTTTGCTTCTTACTTGAGCGGCTTTATGTGGAGCGCTCTGTGTCAAATTTAAATTTATACTAACTGATAAAGTTTATACAAATCAATTTTTTCAGAAAAATATTTCAAGTAAAAGTCATTCGTTTCTATCTATGCAGCAAGCAGTCCGAGTTTAACGGAAATCGTTGTTACTGTTTTCCAGATAATTCCAAAAAACTCGAAAACATATTCCATGCAAAATCGCACTTCCGGAATGCTTCTAATCTATATAATATTATATAGATGAAACCATAAATTTGTGGTGATAAAACCATATATTGTACTGAAGTAGTACTTTAGAAGAAAGCATAACGCTGCCGTTCCCCCCCAGAACCCCCAAAAAATCAATTTTTCTGGACAAATGTTTCTAATAAAAGTGATTGGTATTTATATGCGTAGACAGTATCAAAATTTAAAGATAATTCCTCGGAGCCGTATTTTGGGAAAATCACGAAAAACTGAAAAAAACCTTTCAGTAAAGTTGCATTTCCGGTTGATGGATTTTGCCCGAAATCTCCGTGTCCGACGCGGTGTCTAAGCGGATACCAAGTTTGAGCTACTTGCGACTTTTCGTTTTGAAGATATTCTGTTAACATACACCCAGACACATATACACACGCACACATACAGTCCATTTACTAAAACATTTTTACTTATTCATGGGTCCTTAAAACTCAATTTCGAATATCTGGCACGTTCGTAATAACTTTATACAACGGCTAATTACTGGAACCCACATAATAGACTCAAATGAACTGTAATCTTTTAGGGTTCCTCGGCTATTCTTATGAAATACACTTAGATTGGCAAACGAACGCCATAATAACCTCATGCTGCAGAACAACACTCCCTACTCGCAGCAATTTGGAACTGCAAACTAGAACTTTGCAACTAGAACTAGATTGCAAGTGGATGTGTCTTCTTATTATGTCTCCAACCACCTCATCTTAAAACACACTCACTTCAAGATTCCCTTCGTTCAATACCTAGCGAAACTTCCGATATAACTAATTCCACAGTAATTGGATAATTTGATAATTAAAAATTATCTCCTCCAGAGTGATCCGTTCGTCCATATCCTCTCTTCAAACCAAATAAAAATCTTACAAACTATTGAAATATGTATTTGTTGAAGGTCCTCTGATTAAGAAAAAGTTGTTTCAGAGAGTTGTGTGTATGTGTGCGTGTGTGTGTGTGTGTATTTGAACAGCAAATTGTCAAATAATGAAAAAGAAAATTAAAACCTGATATAACCTGCAGTAGTTTCGGCAAAATTCAAAATTACGGTACAAACAGAGTAACAGAAATAAATTCTATTGTTGAATTAGAATGATGGCAAAATTTAGTAATAGTATAAAGTAAATAATATAATTACAAAATTATGCAAGACTAAGATAAAAAAAAAACAGAGAATGCATTGTGTTCTATATTACTGAAGGACCATTAGTGAAATATTAAATTGGGAGAAACAAGAACATCAACAGATCTAAACATTAGATAATAAAACATTATTGTTATTATTAGAACACCAATGGTATTGTTCGTCATCAATGTGTTAGCCAATCAGTCTGTGTGATATCACCTTGGACATGAGGACACGGTGGCTACCTAATTAGATTGTTAATTTGAATATAATCATTTGACAAGATAAGATAAAATAAACTTATTAAAAACTAATATCTTTGTTGATTAATCGATTAGTAATTATTATATAGCTAAGCCCGACCACGCTTAGCTGTGGCTCAGTCTGACTTTAATTATTAGGAAAGTAAATAGAAGTATTATAGTTAACATGGATTCAGCAAGAAAACAACACATTCAATTTAATACCCCACTTTGCGTTGCTGTAAACTGAAAGGAAAGAAAGAAAAAATGTTTTTAACTGAATGTCTTTTTTTATCGTAAAGCTAGTGAATGGACTACATTTTTTGTTTGTCCGTTTTCTGCATAAACATAAAGATCAGATGTTTACCGACTCTGGAGCATGTGACAAATAATTGCCATGAGAGAAGCATTCGTTTTCTTAATTCAAACCGCACACTTGCAAAGATTGTCCTTGTGCTTTATTGATAGTCATAGCGAACGCAAGGAGTATTGGAAATTGAAGTCGTTTGAACTCGAACGCCATAACTGTCGGTATGAGTGGTATTCGTGGATGTAGTATGTCTTCACCTTTATGAGGTCCAATGAGAATTGTTGCTTCAATTAGACTATTCATCAATTATTTAACTGCTGTCGTGTACCATTGCATAACTCTGACAGATTGATGTTTCGGAGTAATATAATTGGCACTCCAATTTTCAAATTTAGAATGTGTGGCGGTAATCCGGGAACATCGAGTGAATTAAGAAATTCCGTTGGAAAATTCACAACTTCACTTTGGTCCATCACGGAGTTTCAATGGATTTGTATGTCACTGTTTCACCTGCGATTCTGATTAGAATGATGTTCATGTCGAGTACGTCGACATTTTTGGCAGGGAGAATGGCTCTTCCGCTTAACCATGCGTGATTTTGATAATTTGTTTCGATGCTTTGGAATACCTTGTCTACTAATACTGTGCGAGGTACTTCGAGACTGGTGGCGGGGCTGGTGAGAGGTACTTATAAGTAGTTGAGAAAGGGTTCAGAGAGCGTGCCACGATCACAACGCGCCAGCGTCTATTTCTGCCAACCTCGCGAAACGCTCGGAATTTTCCGTTTCCGTGGGAAATTCGGAGTAAAAAGTATATATAAACACTTTTATATAGAAATGCAACGTTGTGTAAAAATGTCAAGTCTATCCATTGACTACTTTTCGAGTTTTGCGGCCACAAACATACGGATGCTGAATTTTTATATATATTGATTATATAATATTAGTTATTAGATTAGTAATAAACATTAATTCTGAAATTAAAAACTATGATGTGAAACACTCACCGACTTTCTCTTACTCCAATTAATGCAATTCAATCAAGAAATTTTCTTTACAATTACAACGTTTAGTGGAGCTGGCCATAAAAATAGTGGTGAGGGTTTTACTTGAATACCTAAAATGCATTAAATGGAGCGAGGTAGAGAAGAAAAGGCGGTTCTAGCGCACTTTTTTCGAGGAGCCAATCAGATTGCAGCATTTTTCCCAGGCCACGCTCACCCACCATTCAGATTGCATCATTGATTTCGACCAGCTCCTAAGTGGCTTCCCAATCGCTCCGACCCCATTCAAGCCGCCTTAAATTTGACTTTCCACCGATTTCTTTGGGGGGGGGGGATATACAGTTCAAATGAAACACACATTTTAAGACCGTTGTTGAAATTTTTTTCCGCTCGCAGGGACATCTAAATATTTGCATTTTTGGAGTAAACTCAGTTTCAAAAATGTGATAAGATCGCATTAGTTGCTCTTACAGAAGTAAGAGAAAGTAAAAATATGTAAAGTCAGATTTATTAATTGCAATTGAAGAAAGTCATTTGAGATTTTCAAGTCAATTTAGTTGAATTATAATAAACGGTCAGATTGAGTTAGAAAATGGAGGACCCGCAATTTCTTTGCCAGCACAACTTGTAACTTTCATCATCTTTCCCAAGAAAAGTATTCACATTTTTTCTGCCTATTTTCTTTTCCTAATCCTCTATAGATGCCATAAAACAAATATTATGCCATAAATGTTTTTGTTATTCCATATTTTTATAGAACTTTTTTTTTTACTAGATGTTATTTGATAATTCATAAAATACCTACGGGAGAAGAAATAGTAAAAAAATGCTAAACTTTATTTTACTTAGAAATAATTAAGAATAAATTACTGACTAATCACAGTGATGAAGTGAAGGTGTGAAAGATACGTGTATGGCCTGACCACTGAGAAAGCTGGAATCGTAGATTGACCACGCCTACTTTTTATAATGCCACAACCAATCATTTTTTACTTTCTCTTACTCCTAGTAAGAGGAAGTATTGTAATCGTGTCAAATTTTCGATATCGAGTTTTCACCGGAAATATCCGTTTTGAGGTCCCCTGAGTCCAAAAAAGTGGTTTTTAGCAAATGGTCTGTGTGTGTGTGTGTGTGTGTGTGTCCATGTGTCCGTGTGTGTGTGTGTGTGTATGTATGTATGTGAACAGCATAGCTCAAAAACGAAAAATCGTAGAAAGTTGAAATTTGATATTCCGTTTAGAGGTCACCATGGGATCTGACTGTACGTTATCTGTAAAAATTCCTCAACCGGAAGTACCACTTTACTAGTTTGATTTTTTAGTTTTTTGCGATTTTCTCAAAAATGGCTCCGACGATTTTCTTCAAACTTCAAACATCAACCACACATACAAAAAGCTACAACTTTTATTAGAAACATTTCTCCGGGAAAATGCACTGAAGGGCACTTTTGGGGGAGGGGTGGGGTTAGGTTTTCCATCTAAAGTGCTATTTCAGTTTATTAGACAATTCTGCCATCTAAATAATGTTAATTAGAATTAAATGTGTTGTTGAAAAAAATCGGATAACCGGAAGTGCGTTTACTTTATACTTTACTAAATGATTTATTCACTTTTTTTTTCTCAAAATGGCTCTGACGATTTTTTTGAAACTTTATATAAACTAAACATGCAAAGATCTACAACTTTTATCTGGGAAATTTCTTTTAAGAGCACTTTTAGGGGAGGGTGGGGTTAGATTTTCATCAAAGTGCTATCCTAGTTCATTATACAATTCTATCATCCAAACATAATTAGTTAGAAATAAATAGATGGCTGAAATTCCGAGTTTCAAGAAAATTAGTAAACCGGAAGTGCGCTTTTACTGAACAGTTTTTTCAGTTTTCGACGAATTTCATTAAATTTGGTACACAAACTATAAAATTTGTCAATTATCATTTTGAGAACTGGAGTAAGAGAAAGTTGTGTGAGTGTTTCACACCAGATTTTTTACTTTCTCTTACTCCTAGTAAGAGAAGTATTGTAATCGTGTCAAATTTTCGATATCGAGTTATCACCGGAAATATCCGTTTTGAGATCCCCTGAGTCCAAAAAAGTGGTCTGTGTGTGTGTCTCTCTGTGTGTGTGTGTGTGTGTGTATGTGTATGTATGTATGTGAACAGCATAGCTCAAAAACGAAAAACCGTAGAAAGTTGAAACTTGATATTCCGTTTAGGTATCACCATGGGATCTGACACTATGTTATCTGTCAAAATTCCTCAACCGGAAGTACCACTTTACTAGTTGGATTTTTTACTTTTTTGCGATTTTCTCAAAAATGGCTCCGACGATTTTCTTTAAACTCGAAATATCAACCACATATTCAAAGAGCTACAACTTTTATTTGAAACATTTCTCCGGGAAATGCAATGAAGGGCACTTTTGGGGGAAAGGTGGAGTTAGGTTTCCATGTAAAGTGCTATTTCAGTTTATTAGACAATTCTGTGATCTAAATAATGTTAATTAGAATTAAATATGTTGTTGAAATTCCGAGTTTGAAAAAAATTGGATAACCGGAAGTGCGTTTACTTTACCACTTTATTAAATGATTTATTCTCTTTTTCGCAATTTTCTCAAAAATGGCTTCGACGATTTTTTTTGAAACTACATATATAAATTAAACATGCAAAGATCTACATCTTTTATTTAAAACATTTCTTTGGGAAAATTCTTTTAAGGGCACTTTTAGGGGAGGGGTGGGGTTATGTTTTTCTCTAAAGTGCTATCATAGTTGATTATACAATTCTATCATCCAAACATAAGTAATTAGAAATAAATAAATGTCTGAAATTCAGTTTCAAGAAAATTAGTAAACCGGAAGTGCGCTTTTACTGAACAGTTTTTTCAGTTTTCGACGAATTTCATTCAAATTTGGTACACAAACTAAGAAATTTGTCAATTATAATTTTGAGAACTGGAGTAAGAGAAAGTTGTGTGAGTGTTTCACACCAGATTTTTTTCTTCACATTTCTTGTCACTTTTGAGTTTTCTAAAAACAAATACCAATTTTATCGAAAATGTACCAACCATTTCTTTTCAAATTATTACATCAATTATCACTTGTATTTGAAACATTGTTTTCCAAGATCTTGAAGTTTTACTAAAAGCGCTTTGATTTTAATATTTTCTATATTGTCGGATTCTTCCACATACATATTATTAAGTTGTCAGTGATTGTATGGTAAGTTTTACGCTTGAAGACAATCGCTCCATCGGATTTTCCAGATAGATTTTTCAGTTCTTCTCAAATTGGTCTAAGAAAATTACTCAATTAGAAGTGAGAGAACAGCAGTGTAGGTGTTCCCAACCAGATTTTCTTTTTCGTATTGCATGAGCCTCGAAACATATACTTCCGATGGTATCTCGATTTCAATAATATGACACGATCAGTAATACTTTCCCGCAAGAGAAATGAGCCAAAAAAAAGCTACTCCTCTGTGTGTTATTTCAAACTTGCAAAATATCTATTTTGTGTGTGAACAGAAATTCACAATAAAGATTGGAGGTAATTTTGCGGTAATCAGTCTTGTGTTAGGTAAATAGTTAACCTAAATATCATAACTAATACAATCTATCTTGCCTTTTTTTTTTCCTAAAACATACATACAAGTATACAACATAAAAAATTTGTTAATAAGAGTTACGTGCGTTAAATTCGCTATATACTGGTTAGATAATGTTTACCCAGTACAACAATGATAGGTTAACATTACACTTTACTGTTTGTTAGTGGGTTAGAAATGATCAGGACTTCTTGGAGTATTATGTCGGCTAGCCACAAAGGTCTATTTGTCGGTCGATTGGGTTCTGAAATTGCGCACACTGACCCACTAGCTTATTATTTTTGCCCTGGCAAAGCTTACGTCTATCTTTTCTGCCATTATATCTGTTGCTGATATAGGTACTTATAGATGAAATCGTAAATTATACTGAACGGTACCTTCCAAGCAAGTGTCACAGTTCCTTCCAGAGCGCGCTAAAATCAACTTTTCCGTGGAAACTTTCATAGAAAAAAATAATAGTTTACATAGATTTTAACTTTAAAGCCGTTTTAAAGAAAAACGCGACAAAAACTGAATACGTATTTAAAAAGTAATACGTCTATAACATTGCAGCCAGTTTAGAGGAACTCACTAAGCGTCTGTCGAGAAAAATGGCAGAAAAATCAAAAAACTTATTCGGTAAAGTCGCACTTCCGGTTAACCGGTTTTTTTTTTTTAATCAAATTTGGAATTGTAGCAATGCTTCCAATAAATTGTATACATAGTAGAATCATATATTTAGAGAAATGGTCCTTTACAGCTAGATCCGTGAAGATCGCAGAAAACTGAAAACAAAAAAAAATCTGGTGTGAAACACTCACACAACTTTCTCTTACTCCAGTTTTCAAAATTGTAATTGACAAATTTTATAGTTTGTGTACCAAATTTGTTGAAATTCGTTGGGGTTTGTCGAAAACTGCAAAAAATGTTCAGTAAAAGCGCACTTCTGGTTTACTTATTTTCTTGAAACTGGGAATTTTGGCCATCTATTTATTTCTAATTAATTTTGTATGGATGGTAGAATTGTATAATCAACTATGATAGACTTTAGAGGAAAACCTAAACCTACCCCTCCCCCAAAAGTGCCCTTAAATGAATTTTTCCAGAGAATTATTTTAAATTAAAGTTGTAGATCTTTGTATGTGTAGTTGATATAATAAGTTTAAAGAAATTCGTCAGAGCCATTTTTGAGAAAATTGCAAGAAAGTAAAAAAACTCCAAAAGATTGAAAAATACATTTTAGTAAAAACGCACTTCCGGTTATCCGATTTTTTTAAACTCAGAATTCCAACAACATATTTAATTCTAATTAATATTATTTAGATGACAGAATTGTATAGTAAACTGAATTAGCACTTTAGAGGACAACCCACTACCCCCTCCCCTAAAAGTGGCCTAAAATGCATTTTCCTGAAGAAATGTTTCACATAAAAATTGTAGATCTTTGTGAGTGTAGTTGATATATAAAGTTTAAAGAAAATCGTTGGAAATCATTCAGTAAACTGGTACTTCCGGTTGAGGAATTTTGACCGCAGATCTGCTGTCGGATCCCATGATGATACCAAAACGGGATATCAAGTTTGAACTTTCTGCGATTTTTGTTTTTGAGCTATGCTGTACACATACACACACACACACACACACACACACACACACACATAGGGACCATTTGCTAAAAAACACTTTTTTGGACTCAGGGAACCTCAAAACGGATATTTTCGGTGAAAACTCGATATTGAAAATTTGGCATGATTACAATACTTCCTCTTACCAGGAGGAGTAAGAGAAAGTAAAAAGGAAAAGCGAAAATCAGTAAAATCGTAGTTTTAGTTTTTGGTTTGTGACGAAGACCTTCGTGTCAGATACAGTGGTGTATACGGAAAATTAAGTTTTAGTTTTTTGTGATATTATGTTCACACACACACCAGCATACGGTCCATTCGCTAGAAACATTTTTCTTAGTATGCAGGGGATCTCAAACTTAAAATATGGTAAATATATAAAAGGTATATTTTGGTAATAAATCAAATTTACCTTATCCAGTTTTATGTCCAGATTTCAAAATGCAGCTTACATTAAAACAGAGCCCGTTGCCCATACAATTACAGACAGTTAATACAGGAAAGTGAAGTGAAAGTGAAACATCTTCACTACAATAGTAAATAGTTTACAATGACATCACAATACCTTAAATAGCAACTATTACTATTGCCTAGTCTCTTCTCCTATCTTATAACTGTTGAGGAATATTCTTAACCAAAATGGTAATATCTCTTCAACGTAATTTTTACTTTTCCAAAAAAGCGGGAAAGTAATTTTACGTAAATATCTATATATACACGTACAAGGAGTTATTTTAAAGATAAATTATTTACTTTCACACAAATTTTCACATTTGCCAAATTAAATAACAAAAAACAAACAATCAATTTAGAGGAAAATAAGTTTTTAAATTGTAGATAATTGGTTGGCCAACCTGCAAAACATACACTAAAAGCTTATTAAGTGGAAAATTTGCAAAGTGTACATGTTTTGAAAGTGTGTATGTGTTTTTTGTTGATACGGTGGAACAAGAAGAGAAACGAAAGTGAAATCAACGAAGCGAAAATATTACAATAGTTTTAATACGACATCAAATAATCTCAGAACATAATTCAACAGAGATGATGAAGGGCCAGTTGCAAGCCAGTTGAACACCGGATGTAATTGACGTCCTAAAACTTAGATGGAGGGGCAGACACTGTGATATAATCGAACCAATTACCACACAAAAGCTGGACTCAAAAAGTTCTACATCAGTAACCGCATCAAGGCGCCATCCCTGAGTGACAAATGCACAGCAACTACGCATTACCCCCTCCGTCATGCCTACTACAATGTATTGGTAAATGGGCTTCAACCATAACAGCTAATCTCTAGAAACTGTCTCTAGCGGTAAAAGAAATGGAATAAAAATTCGATGATTAAGCTCGTGTAGAGCTTAACAATCAACCTTGACTCGGATCGCCTCAAAGGGAACCTTAAAACAAGTATTTTTCGATGGAAACTTTATTTCGAAAGTTATGATCATACTGCTTACTTTTACCAAGAGTAAAAAAAAGTAAAAGAACATATTTTTAAAGATCGGCTTCAGTATAAAAAAAAAAAATAAACAATCTGGGATGGAACACTCACAACTTTCCCTTACTCCTCTTAATACAATTATGTAATTATAAATATGACAAATTTTCTTTAAATCCAAATTTTATGTATTTGAGAGGGTGGTGGGGCGGTAGTACCAACTACAACACTTGGCAGGTAGAGATGTAATGATCATACTCCTAGTATGGCCCAGTAAAACACTGAACCAACTAATTACATATAAAATTTAAAATTAACGCCACAAATAATTTTTTGGGGAAAATATTTCCAAAGGGAAACACGTTTTATTTGAGAAATTAGCAACCAAGTTTAAAGAAAATTGTTATAGCGTTTCCGACCAAATCCAAAAACCTATTCTGTAAAGTCGCACTTCCGGTTAACCGGATTTCTTCAAATTTGGAATTCTATCAATGCTTCTAATGTGTATTAATGTTATGTAGGTGGTAAAAACCATGTATTTTACTAAAGCGGTAATTAGAGGAAAGCATAGCGCTACTGTTACCTCAGAATTCCTTAAAAATCAATTTTCCTAGGTATATATGTTACATAAAATTGTGAGGAATTTATCTATGTAGATATACAAAGTTTAAAGAAAATGGTTGGAGCTGTTTTCGAGAAAATCACGGAAAACTGGAAAAACATTCAGTAACGTTGCACTTCCGGTTGATGGATTTTGCCCGAAATCTTTGTGTCTGAAGCGGTGGTAGTGACTAAACTGAATAGCAAGTTTGATGTTTTTCCGGTGAAAAGTCAATTTCGAAAGTCTGGCGCGATCGCAATTCTTCCTCTCACTAGGATCAAGAGAAAGTTATAATACCTATCTCAAAAACAAAAACAAAAATTATATGGTTTCTAAGTAAACATTTCGTTTAGATATCGACAGTTGCGATCAATATCTTTCTACCGGAAATGCGAGTGCACTGAATTTTTTTTTTCTTGGATTTTTCACGATTTTCTCACAAACTGATCCATTCATTTTCTTTGAAATTTAAGACTGAAACATGCTAGGAGAGGGTCTTATGTGCGCGATACATACTAGATTACTAAATCTATTGCGTCATTGACTACTTCCTCGCTTATAATTATGATGTGATAAAACTATTCATTAAATCATTTTAATTTATTCCAAAAATAATAATCACTGTGATTTACAGCCTGGAAAATATATACAACTACAAAATGTATTGAATTATGGAATAATTGATTTAATTTAATTATTAAATAAAACCATATTATTGAACAATTAAAACAAGAATTGCTATTTTAAATTTATTCTATTCATCATTAATTAGAGGTAAACAAAAAGTAAATTAAAACTAACAACAAAATAGAATAAACTTCAATCAGCTAATTATTTATTTATTTCTTAAAATATTCGGGTGAAACAACTGTTACCATGGTTACCATACCATAAATGGTATTTTAAATGATCTAAAACTAGTTTGGAATACGAACAAGGACCCTCCATGTTTGTTATATGTTATATCATGTTCAAAATCTCGTCAATAGCAGGTAGCCTTCCTTCCCGGGAGGGGGATCGAGAGAAAGCCAAATTTAGCTACTAAGCACCGTTTTTAATATATTTGCGGAAACCAAAATTATAACAGATGATGTCAGGAGTACACAGAGCATAACTGGGTATTCTGGCGAAATTAATTAGATTGCCTAGGTCAATGATGTCGGACACCATACGCCGCGTCAAAACACACGGTGATTTGTCCGATAAAATCACATACGAAAGCGAGGACAAGAACAGGGAGATGATGCCTCGACATACATGCTCTTCACCCTTTGTTGAAATTGGCGCTAGGAGATGCCAAGATAGGATAGGATAGGTAGGAGGTACTATCTGCAATAAATCGGTGCATCTATTTGCCTAAGCGGGGATAATTTGAACATTATTGGACTTAGATTAGATTAAATTTAAAACAGGAAGGGCAAAGTCTCATTTCACCTGCATTGAGAGGTCTATTGTGGATTATAGCACATTCTTGAGCTTCGCCATTATTGGACTTATTATCAGGGCAACGAAGGAAGCGTTCCTAGCGCTTGAAACTGCAGCTAAGAGAATGTGTCCAGGGATAAGTGCAGATAAAAGGAAATACTGTTAAAATCACTGGCATTTACATCCATATCGATTCAGAAAATCGAAGTAGTCTCAGAGTTTCAGTTATCTGCGCTCCTCATACTGACAGCCAGCCATTGCACAGTGTCATTACACAGCGAGCATTTCTACGGCAGACAATCCTGATGCAATTAAAACAAAACAAGAGAACCTAAAAATACAAAAGCAAATGATTAGTGGCAATTAAGGAAGGCCACGAAGTTGTTGATTAGAAGTCACAGACACGCCTCGCACTTTGGGCACAAACCTGGACCATCACCAAGAATACAACTTGCTCTTGCTTAAAAGATAAGGAAAAATTTATAGCCGTGAGAATGGGGGCTCCTAGAGGATACGCCATAATGATGAGCTGGATGCATTCCATGGAGAGCCCGATATCGTAAAATGTATAAAAAAAAAATTGCGTTGAGCAGGCCTCGTTGTCAGAATGGAGGAGTACGACATGTGTTTTATAACCCGTAGGCAAACGTGATATAGGACGACCGAAACTCCTATGGGTCAATGGAGTGAATAATGATACCACGTTTCTGGGAATCAGCAGGAGGCTAGGACTCAGAGATGAGTTGTAGCGCCACAAGGTATGTATGTAAAATTATAACAAACTCATAAACAATTCAGTTTATTTGAAATTTCTCTTACTGGTGAAGGAGGGGGAAGTATTGGGGAGTTGTGTCGAATTTTTGAAAATGAAATTTTCACCGGAAATAAACATTCTGAAGTTTTCCGTGCAAGAAATTGATTCTTTGCTTTCTTTCGAAAATAGTCTGTTCTCTTGCGTGTGTAAACCAGCATAATGAAGACCGAAAAATCTCAGGAAGTTCAAAACCAGATGTAACGTTTGAAACTCCTATGGGTCGAAGGAGTTTCAGGAAGTCTAAGGAGCGGACTGGAAGTTGCGACAACCGGAAGTGCCTGTCAATTTATTGTTTTGTCAATTTATTTTTGTTGTTTTGCTGTTTTGCGATTTTCTCGAAAATGGCTCCAGTGATTGAAACTTAGCACACTAACAAACACACATATACGCTTATTACAATTCATACACGTAAAAACACACACACACAGACATCCTTCTTACTTGGCTGTATAAGAGATTTTTTTTTTTAAATTTACAACTATAACAATAGTTATAACAAGTAAATGTGATGATTGTTAAGCAGTAATAGGATGTTTAGATCAGAGAAGCCACCCAGTGGTGACACTCCGTTATCACGGGACTTATTTCACTGTGTCATGACAATAGTAGATCGCGGGGCCATCTCCTCTTCAATCTCCTTAGGGCCTGGTATTGTAGGACAAGAGAGCCGTTCTATAAAAGAATTGGAATGCTGCTGTAGAGGAATGAAATTTGAGGAAACGAGATTTCGCTAAGTCGCTGACAAAAGGAATGTTCAGATCATTGTGGATAGTGAGGTTAGATATGAAAAATGGAGCATTAAGGGTTTTGCGAAGAATTATTGACTGCAAGGATTGGATGCGTTGGGAATTGGAACGGTATACGAGATAAAAGAGGAATATATGTATATTGTAATGTATACTTTACTTTCACGACATTTACATATGGCAAACGACAGACACGACATTTACGACAGACGTAATTTACGACGTATGTACGACAACGTACATACGGCATTTACGACAGACAAACTGACAATCAAGTCAACTAACTAGTGTCATTTACATTGATTGCAATTTTTACTTTCTCTTATCCTAGTAAGAGGAAGTATTGTAATCGTGGCAAATTTTCGATATCGAGTTTTCACCAGAAATATCCGTTTTGACGTCCCCTGAGTCCAAAAAAGTGGTTTTTAGAAGATTGTGTACAATTGTAACAGTAATGAAAACCAAAGATAGTACAGACAAAAAAGAATTAATGGAATTTATAAAGGAAAGATTAGGTCACTATGGTATTTTATAATAAAAAGAATTTAACAAAATGTATCGCGACACTGATACAACCTTTAATAAAAATTATAATTTTGATACAATTTTAAATAAGTTAAATAAAATAGATAAAAGCATGTTCGTAAAAAATATAATTTTCTACGTAATCAAACTTTTATCTTTGAACAGTCTAACTAATAATATCTTTAGTAATGAATGGGCAAGATTGCTAATAAACATAACCATACCTATGGACTTTTATACTCCCCGGCAGTATTTTATTGAAAGTATTATGAATAACAAGGTTGTAGTACATGAAATAAAAGTTATTGATAAAACTAAACTAGTTCTAATGAATGAAAGATGCCCGAACTCTATTAAATTGGTGAATGAATCACATATATTATATTTTATGTTTTTTATTATACACTTGTTGTATATTAGTCATCCTTTGGTTAATGTTGAATTCCATTAAAATTATACAGTGGAACGCAACATCTGTGGTGGGCAAGAAAACTGAACTTGAGGCGTACGCTATTCAAAACGAAACTAATATTAGCTCTCTCAGAAACCTGGTTCCGTCCTGGGGTAGATTATAATTTTAAGGGGTTCAATGTTTTCCGTAGAGACAGGTCAGATGGAAAAACTGGTGTCGCGATTCTATTAAAAGAATCTGTTAATTACAAATTAATTAATAACATATATAAAGTAAATAATTTGTTACATGTGGGGGTACAAATAAAGCTGAGAGATGACCGATTCCTCTCTATTATATCACTTTATAATAACCCAATCAATAAAATTAAAAAAGATGAATGGAAGAAATTTTTTAGTAGTCTACCAAGGCCAGTAATGATATTAGGCGACTTTAATTGCCACCACACAGCGCTAGGCTCCTCGTGGACCGATTTAAAAGGTAGGAATTTAATTGAGGCAGCTCATGATGCAAATTTAATATTTCTTAATGACGGTTCACCTACGTATGTAAACAAATGTGACAGCAAAAACTTTTCCGCAGTAGACATATCTTGTGTTTCAAGTGATATTGCTCATCTGTTTGATTGGCGAGTAGACGACGACCCTATGGGCTCTAATCATCTCCCGATCATAATAACAAGTAATCAGAGTATCATTAATACGTATCCCTTAATTAACAGAACCCAGAAATGGAATATAAAAAAAGCAGATTGGGATGCACTTTCCGGATATTTGGAAAATATTCAATTCAACTGCGGTGAAAACGAGTTATATGATAAATTAATAACACATATTAAAGAAGCTTGTACATGCTCTACACCGACATTTAAACAAAACAGAAAGGGTTTTAAACAAAATTCATGGTGGAATGAGGATTGTAAATCTGCTATTGAGAACAGAAAAAGTGCCTACCTGACTTATAAAAATTTTCCCACAATAACTTCATTCATCCAATATAAAAATAAGGTAGCAATAGCGAAACGCATAATAAAAGAGGCAAAACGGAAATCATGGATGAAATTTTGCGAAAAATTAAATAAATCAACCCCTATTAAATCGATATGGGATGAAATAAAGAAAATTAAAAATCGGAAAATAACAAATAGCCAACCCATGATGGCTGAACAATGGGTAGAAGAATTTCTACATAAAATAACACCAGATTTCGTAGCGTTACCTACCTGTCCTCCAAGTAACAGCAATTCAACGCACTTTCTCACAAAACCTTTTACAGTTACAGAATTAATTAGATCAATTAAAACCAATACAAATACTTCTCCAGGTAAAGACCAGATTGTATACCCGATTATAAAAAACTTACCCTTGTCATGTAGTAATACTTTACTTAAAATTTTTAACCATATTTTAGATACAGGAGTATACCCTGATTCATGGAAAGAGTATGTAATTGTTCCACTGTTAAAACCCAACAAAGTCCAAAATGTCTGTGATTCTTATCGGCCTATTTCCTTGTCGTCATGCATGCTGAAAACATATGAAAGAATGATCAAAAATCGACTGGAATGGTGGTTGGAAAACTCAGGTAAATTGCCTGAATCACAATTTGGATTCAGAAAAGGAAAATCGACAATACATAACATAGCTCGACTAACTACAGACATACAAATAGGGTTTACGAAGGGTAAAACTACTTTAGGCCTTTTTGTGGACATACAAGGAGCCTACGATAATGTAATACTTCCGATTTTAGCTCAAAAAATGTTGGCGATGGGTATCCCTGAAAAATTTACTTATAACATTATTGAAATGATATCGGATCGTATAATATATGTGAGAGTAAATAACGAACTGATCGGTCCAAGAGTTGCAAAAACAGGATTACCCCAAGGTGGAATTTTAAGTTCGCTCTTGTATATGATATATACAGCAAATTATCGAAGAAACACTTCCTGCAGAAGTTAAAATACTTCAGTATGCCGATGATATATGTATATACGTCACCATTTACAAGATAGAAGATTGCTTGGAAAAATTAAACGAGGCCATGAACGGTTTAAATAAATGGTGTTTAGATAATGGATTGACGATTTCTACGGAAAAATCAATTAGCTGTTTTTTTTCACGAAAGCGATCTTTGCCAATTTCTAATCATATCACCCTAGGAAATGCCACATACAAAGTAAACAATAATGTTAAATTCCTAGGAATATACCTTGATAAAAAACTAATGTGGGTTACACATATTAATTATATAAAAAAAAGGGTAGAAAAATATATTAATGTATTACGCATGGTGACACATCAAAACTGGGGGGCAGACCCGAATGTGGCTTTACTATTCTATAGAAGTTGTATTAGAGCTATTCTCGATTATGGTTGTATCTTTTACGGACAAGCAAGTAAAACGCATTTAAGAGCTCTGGATATTATTCAGAACAACTGCTTAAGGCTTTGTCTCGGTCTTTTGAAATCTACCCAACGGATGCCCTAATTAATGAGGCAGGAGAACTACCACTCTCAATAAGAAGAGAAATGCTATCAGATAGATTTATGCTCAGAGTAATGGCGTATTGTCCAGATCTTTATAAAAGAGTCGCAAATCTAAATGAAAAAGATTTAACTTGTACTTATTGGCAGAAGAAAGTCTCTCCACCGTTAACATGTAGTTTCATCAATACTTCACCATACTATGAAATAATAAGTCATAGTAACAAACTGGAAATATATGAAAACGAGTACTTTTGGATCTAGACATTCATATTCACAAAATGACTGAATTTAAAAAGCATGAAACTTACAGTATAGCACAGTCTTTTTTAGAAGAAGTGTACAAAAAATGGCCAAACAGTTACTTGTTATATACGGATGGATCCAAGATGGACGATAAATGCGGATGTTCCATATATGACCCGCAAAAAGGAACGGAGATAATGTATAAATTACCAAATTTAGCCTCATACTTGCGAAATGACTGCTATATTACAAGCTCTTCTTTACCTGGAAAGAATAAATGTTGGTCCAGCTGTTTTAATGGTTGACAGTCTAAGCGCTTTACAAAGTATTAAAAATCTTCAGCCTAAAATGAATAATATCATAAATCAAATAATCAGGCAATGGTCCAAAATGAAGCAAAAGGGAATTAATGTGGAGTTTACGTGGATCAGATCACATGTAGGTATTAAGGGGAACGAGATAGCCGACCAACTGGCAAAAAGAGCCATAACAGAAGGTTCATCCCTCCATCTGTCTTACCTTATACAGACGTTCTGCCTGCTATAAAGAAGAAAGCCTTAGCAACTTGGCAAAGAAAGTACACAGACGACGAAAGAGGTAAATTCTATAAAACCATAAACCCCAAAGTCGGAGGTAGACCCTGGTTTACAAGTGAGGCTATAACAAAAAGAAAATGCCGCATTATATGCAGATTAAGAACAGATCACGGTATCTGCAATAAATATCTTAATAAAATAGCAAGGGTAAGTTCTCCAAAATGTGCATTCTGCGGTGACACAGAGACCCTCGAACACATAATTATGGTTTGCTCTAAATATGCCCAGAGTAGATATAAACTATTACAAAACATAAC
Organism: Triatoma infestans; assembly: GCA_011037195.1. Taxonomy (NCBI): domain Eukaryota; kingdom Metazoa; phylum Arthropoda; class Insecta; order Hemiptera; family Reduviidae; genus Triatoma; species Triatoma infestans. Next base: position 52,796 of record JAAEAF010008130.1, on the reverse strand, counting down.
ACCGTACATAACATCATCCCCATTTAACTATAAAATGATTCTAGAAAAAACTATTACAAGGGAAATTTACAATGCTATAATGGACTTTATAGCCGAAATAAAGATTAAATTATAATTTTTTTTTTCTCTCTTTCCTGAATATAATAATGTTAGTGGCTGTATGGCTATAGGTTGCCAATGCCAAAAAAAAAAGAAAAAAAAAAAAAGAGATTGGTGTGTGCGTGTGTGTGATTGTGTGTGTGTGCTTGTGAGTGGTGAGTGAGTCTGGTGTGTATGTGTTATGTGTGTGTGAGTGTCTGGTGTTTGTCGGTGTGTGTGTGTGTGAGTGTCTGGTTTGTGTGTATGTGTGTGTGTGTGTGTGTGTGTGTGCATGTTTTCTTCATAAAGACACCAACAAACGGTTCTAAAACAAAAATCTAGATCCGGGTATAACCCATCTGTGTTTCATCGGATTCCAAACAAATCCGACAATGACCTTAAAGGGAGATAGCCTAAGCTCTTTCACAGACATCCTGATCCGTCCAAAGGTT
>JAAEAF010008130.1:0-52246 GCA_011037195.1 Triatoma infestans | reverse complement strand
TTTTTTTTTTTGTTCCTCTAAAGTAACCCTGAAGAGGAAGCGTTTATTACGGCATGCTGCATACATAAAGTATAATACATGCGTTAATAACTAATTAAATACATATGGGTTCTCATAATTCTATAAACAAGTACATAATAAAATAAGTGCACACAAAATGATGACAGTGAAATTTAACACTTTAATCGCTTCACTTTGATATTCGTTCACTAAGTTAATTTATTATTCACCTTTGTATATATAAAAAAAAGAAGAAGTTGTAATTCACTTTAGGATACTTATTCAATACACAATAAAATAATAAAATTCACAATTTTATAGTTCTGAAAAGTCAATTCCGGATATAAAATTCAGGAAGACATCCAAATACTCAGAAAGAAACCTTCCGAGTGCAACAGGCCAGCTCCCACCCTGCAGCACAACATATCGTATCAATTTCGCTCTAGGAGCTTCTAGTTTAGTGCATTGATAAACGAGATGCTGAACTGTCTGGCTGCCTCCGTAAATGCAGTCGCAGTCAGGACTTATGTGTGTGTGTGTGTGTGTGTGTGTGTGAGTGTCTGGTGTGTATGTGTTATGTGTGTGTGAGTGTCTGGTGTGTATATGTGTGTGTGTGTGTGTGTGTGTGTGTGTGTGTGAGGTGTGTGTATGTGTGTGTGTGTTTTTTTTTTTTTTTAATTTCCTTTATTTACTGCATGCTCCACTTACATATATTACATGCCTTATAATTCAATTTTAGTATATAAAATCACAATAACATTTACATGTAATAAATAATACATATAATTGTAAAATAATATAATTATAAAATATTAAAGTCTACTGTATTAATAAACTGTTCGAAAAATCCGCACAATTCTCTGTCACTCACTAAGTCACATTTCGCTGGTGGCCACCTGAAACCCCTAGTAACAAGATTCCTTATTAGAGAGGCTCTTTCTGCTTCAAACAGTCCACATTGAAATATGATGTGTTCCCATGTTTGCCACGATAAATAGTCACAAGGACATACTGGATCTGGCAGTATATGAAAGCGATGAAGGTATGCCCTGTTTCGTCCATGCCCAGAGAGCAGTTGCGTTGTTTTGTAGGTTACCGTAATTTGAGACTTTATTCGTGAGCTTATAGTCGGGAAAAATTCTTTGGTATGAATTCCTTTTTCTGTTCTTGACCAATACTGCTCCCAATCCTGTAGCATTCTCTGTTTCAGTAAGTAGGCTACATATGTCTTAGGAGCAAATTCGAAGGAAAGCGGTAAATCCTCATCTTCAGCCCCTTGCTTTGCCAACATATCAGCCCTCTCATTCCCTACTTCACCGACATGAGCCTGCACTTTATTGAACGCCAACCTACATTGTCTCCGCTGAAGTTTTATCAGAGCACGCCGAATCCCTTCTACCAAACGCATATGGTTGTTTTGATCGTTTATGGAATCCAGAGCTACTTGACTGTCCGTTCTGACGATTACTTGTTCTAAAGCAAATTGGTCGAGGGAATTATTCGGCGAAAAGGCACTGTTAACAAGCCACTCCAAACAGTTTAATATGGCCAAAAGTTCAGCTTGATTATTAGAACATTGTTCCGCAAGTCGAAACTTTTTTTTCCAAGAATTCTTCGCCATCTAGATAGACGACAAATGCACAACCAACCTTTCCGTTCTTCTTACTGCCATCCGTATAAATCTGTAACCTAAAATTTGAGTATTCTGGAGTATTCTCAAAAATTATTTCCGGTACCAAACCTGGATGTATCCAATGACACTGCTTTGTAGGCAAGTCCATTTTTAGAGCTATTTCTTCATCAGATTCACTCATGATCTTGTACTTTCGATAAATTTGTGCTAACTTGATTTCAATAGGTGTAACGTTTGCAATAGTACACGTGGCCTCATAAGAAATCGGCGGAAACCTTTGATCACTCTTAATAAAAACAATCTTTGAACTTTCCGTAATTTATTTATGTTATATTTTTTACTAAGCCCTTTATACCAAGCAGGCAATGCATAGGTAAGGAGGGGAATCAAGGCACCATCGTAGATGATTTTCAATGCTTCCGAGGAAATTCCCCAATAAACTTTCGCTGAACGCGACAACTGATTTACCAGCTGCAGACTTTTTTCACAGATCCGATTTATATGACTGTTCCAAGACATCTTCGAATCGAAGATGACACCAAGATACTTAAGCTCTTGTACAATATTCAAACGTTTACCACCTAGGAACACAGATACGCTTGTATCAACATGCTTTCTGTTGACAACCAGTACATTTGACTTTTGGCTATTAAAAGCCACTTTATTATTGTTTGACCAGCGTTCTACAATTCTCATGCAAGTATTAGCTGAACACTCCACTTCCAGAGCGCTATCACCTTTCACTGCTATCAACAAGTCATCTGCGAACGCTATTACCAAAGCCTCTAACGGAAATTTCTCTTTTAACAGGGAATCAAATTGTATAATCCAAAAACCGGGTCCACAACATGAACCCTGTGGACAGCCCTTTGTAACTTTCCTACTCACGGTTAGCACGTTAGTTCTTATTTCAGCTTGCCTATTATCGAAATAGTCTCGTGTTAAGTGGTACAGATTTCGCGGACAGTCAAAGTTTTTCAATTGCACTAGAATGGCCGGCCACCACGCAGCATCAAACGCACCTTTCACATCTAGTGCAATTAATAGTGCTATTTCCTGGTGGTTTAAAGCACTATCCATATATTCTTTGACCTTCATTATTGCATCTTCTGTACTCTTCTGTGGGGTAAAACCATACTGTCGGCTACTGAGTAGATCATTTTTATTTAGGTGATACATAATTCTATTTATAAGTAATTTTTCGAGTAACTTGCCCCAAACAGATAACAGACTAATTGGCCTATACTTGTCAACTTCATTTGAATCTTCCTTACCAGGTTTTACAATGGACACTATAATGGACTTTTTCCATAAGTTTGGAAATTTCCCCTGCTTTAAGCATTCATTGTACAAAGCTAAAACAAAAATAGGCAATCTATAGTAAGTTTGAAAAATGATAGTCTGGTTGAATCCATCTTCTCCTGGAGTTTTTTTGGGGTTAAATGATTGGATAATTGATTTGAGTTCATGACTTGTGAATGGTATATCATCGGATTGACAGCTGGAGTATTCCATAGATTGTTGCCTTATATTCTTATTGTATTCAACATCCGAATTAATATCATCAGTTTGCACATATTTATCTATAAGTGTATTTAAAGTTTCGTCTAGTGTTGCTGTAAAACTGCCATCTGGTTTTCGTAACGTAGTGAATTTTGTTTGCGTTTTTAATTTACCTGCTGCAGCTTTATATATGTAATTCCAGGGTTGAGTCTTGTTGGTGGCATTGCAGAACTCTTTCCACGACTCTATTCGAGCTTTATTCATGAAAGCTTTATATTCCGTTTTGGTAGCATAATATTCCGTTTTACGATTTTCTCTCAAGGCAGCGTCTCCTTTAGTTCTTTGATATATTCTTCTTCTCTTGTTAGTTAGTTTTCTCAACGCCGTTAGTTCATTATTCCACCAATTAACAGATTTTTTCGTTGTTCCGCTTTTTAATAAGGCAACTTTCGGTACGGTTTCTTCACAAGTACGTCTGACTATATCCATAAATTGCTCCACAAATATGTTTAAATTCTCTGCATTTTTAATAAGAAGAGCCATTTTATCATCAACTTGTTCATCAGAAAGAAGACAGTCGTAGTTTTGTTTGCAAAAGTGTTTCACATTTTTCACTAACACTTGATGAAATTTTGTCCAATCAGTTTTATATGTATTGTATTTATAAAAATTCCCACTTTTTTCTTGGAAAAACTGATTTTTATTAAAATAAACCTCATACATAATAAAATTATGGTCGGAGGCGCTCTCTTCCTCACTTATTATCCATTTATCAACATAACCCAACATTGCATAGTTTACAATTGTCAAGTCAATGTTACTTTGTGCTCGAACCGTCTCAAAAGTGCTTTTAACATTATCATAATTATTATTTAAAGTGAATAGTGACTTGGAGAAGATCCATTCTTCCAAAAGCAAACCACGATCGTCTTCTACAGAATTAAACCAAGTTTTGGCTCTTGCATTGCAATCTACAGCAAAGAGAATAGGATTGTTTTTAGCAAAATTAATGTGTTCCTCCAATTTCGAAATATCATGTAAAATATCTCTTTGCCTATCAAAATACATAGACGCTGCATAAAATTTAAATTTAGTTTCAGTAGTAATTTCCAAGAAAACATTGTCTTCATTTGAGTTCTGTGAGATTAGTAAAACATCTAATTTCTTATTCAATACTAATATTGCCGCTCTTTTACGCCCTTCTCCTTGGTTATAAATAGAAATGTTCTTAGGAAAGCCAGCGATTTTATTGTTTATATTGTATGGTTCTTGAATGAATATTAAATCTACTTTGTTGTCATTATAGAACTTTATTAGATTTGACGTAGCAGCTCTTGACCTTTGTAGGTTAACTTGTAAGCAAATTAAAGATGGAAGTATCTGCTTATTTACCATAGTCAATATTTTGTTGTTTTCTAACCAACATGATATTATAACTGGGGCATTCTCTACTAAATGCTGGATGTGCTACGTTTAAACAGTTTTCTTTTTTAATAAATTTATTCCTAGTACTGCAATTAATACATTTTAGTTGTGAATCACTTTGTTGACAACTGTCAGTAGTGTGGTTACCAGCACAAAACGCGCAAGTTATTTCGTTTTTACATATTTTCGATGTATGGTTGAACCTATGGCATTTAAAACAACGTACTAGTGTTAAATAATCATCGGCCCTGCACAAACTCCACATCATTTTTAATCCAGATTCCTTAATTTTACTGCGCAATGTTGGATCTATCTCTATAATGAGGTTAGAAACATTATATTTATTCCGTTTTGTAATATATTTTGGAATGATGCCTTCCCCATTTTGGAAAATTTCCGAGTTTTGCTTTTTAATAATTGTAGAAGCATTATCTAAAGTAATTTCACTGGGAATGTTATAAATAATTAATTTAGGCCAAAACAACTTACACGGTTCTGCATTTAAGTTGTCATTACATTTTTGAACGATCTCCTTACATACTTTCTTTATGTCTTCTTTTTCATTACTTTCAATTAAAACCCTACCGTTGGAAATATTTCTCAATTTGGAAACACCAATTTTTAAATCACATGGATTAATAGCAGTTTTAATGATTTGTTTGGTATCATCACTCGTGATATTGTCTCTTGGAGTAATTATGGCTTTAAATGTTGGTTTTACAGTAACTAATGTTTTATTAGGATTTTGTTTAACAACTGCGGCATAGGTAAAATTGGTTTTGTAATTAGTGTCTGTCTGACTAACCTTATCACTTGTTTCAGTAACATGTCTAAAATGTTCCACTTCAAGTCCTTCTTTCATCTTGCTGTACACTTTAGTTAAATCACTAATAGCCATCAAAATGTCTTTTTTTAAATCATTTCGCAAGTTTCCACTAACTTTTGTAACATTTTTCAATAACTCGATAGCACTAGAAAACATAGCATCACAGTTAGTCTCCGCCATCTTTACTTTTGTGTCTGTGTGTGTGTGTGTGTGTGTGTGTGTGTGTCTGTGTGAGTGTCTGGTGTGTATGTGTTATGTGTGTGTGAGTGCCTGGTGTGTGTGTGTGTGTGTGTGTGTGTGTGTGTGAGAGAGTGTCTGGTGTGTATGTGTTGTGTGTGTGTGTGTGTGTGAGTGTCTGGTGTGTGCGTGTGTGAGTGTCTGGTTGTGTTTTGTGTGTGTGTGTGTGTGGTGAGTGTCTGGTGTGTATGTGTTAGTTGTGCGTGGTGTCTGGGTTGTCTGTGTGTGTGGTGTGTGTGTTGTGTGTGTGTGAGTGTCTGGGTGTGTTGTGTTATGTGTGTTGTGTGAGTGTCTGGTGTATGTGTGTGTGTGGTGTGTGGTTGTTGTGTGTGTCATGTGTGTGTGTGTGTGTGTTGTGTGTGTGTGAGTGTCCGGGTGTGTAGTGTTTGTGTGTGTGAGTGTCTGGTGTGTATTTTTGTGTGTGTGTGTGAGTGTCTGGTGTGTATGTGTTATGTGTGTGTGAGTGTCTGGTGTGTAATGTGTGTGTGTGTGTGTGTGTGTGTGTGTGTGAGTGTGTGTGAGTGTTTGTGTATGTGTATGTGTGTTGATTGTATGGTGTGTATGTGTGGGTGTGTGTGTTGTGAGTGTCTGGTTGTGTATGTGTTAGTGTACGTGAGTGTCTGTGTGTAATGTGGGTGTTGTGTGTGTGTGTGGTAGTGTCTGGTGTGTATGTGTTGTGTGTGGTGATGTCTGGTGTGTATATGGGTGTGTTGTGTGTGAGTGTCTGGTGTGTGTGTTGTGTGTGAGTGTTGGTGTGTAGTGTTTATGTGGTGTGTGATGGTCTGGTGTGGTGTGTGTGGGTGTGTGTGTGGTGTGTTGTGATGTCTGGTGTGTGTGTGTGTGTGTGTTGTGTGAGTTGTCTGGTGTGTGTTGTGTGAGAGTGTCTGGTGTGTGTGTTTTGTTGTTGAGTGGTCTGGTGTGTGTGTGTGAGTGTCTGGTTTGTGTGTATGTGTGTGTGTGTGTGTGTGTGTGTGCATGTTTTCTTCATAAAGACACCAACAAACGGTTCTAAAACAAAAATCTAGATCCGGGTATAACCCATCTGTGTTTCATCGGATTCCAAACAAATCCGACAATGACCTTAAAGGGAGATAGCCTAAGCTCTTTCACAGACATCCTGATCCGTCCAAAGGTTCTGAACCTAATTTCCTCACGGTCCAAGCAATGTGTCATAAGATGGATGGGTGTGTCTTCCTCTGTCTCACTGACGTTACAAAAGGGCTCTGGCATTAACTCCATTACTAGAGGTGTTTCTGTAAACCACAATGCCCAGTAACGGATCCAACTATATGTCTGAGCGAGTGGTCCGTGAAAAACATAGCAACATTCCACTAAAATCTCTGTTCGGACCCCAAATGAGCATCTTAGACTACCAACAACCCACTGTGCTCATCATAATGATGAATGCTGTGAAGCTATCCATGACTAGAAGCACATGTCCCTGAAACAACAGCAGGCTCGGAACCAATGAAAGGAAGAGAGAGCCTAATTTGGCGAACCTATCCACCTCCTCATTCCCCAAGATTCCCATACGATCTGGTACCCATACTAGAAGCACATCCTTCATGGAAGAAAGCTTTTAAAGTCTTGTAGAACACTCTAGTACCAACTGGGAAGAGAAGGTACATGAACTGAGGTCAACTCTATCTTCGACCCTCCACCCACCAAACAGTATTTCAGACTGCTGACAATCATCCATATAGAGGGTAAAGCTTATTCCTTGAGTGGGAGTGTGATTGGCAAGTGTCCAGAAACTATCTAACAGCAGGCTCAGAACCAACGAAAGGAGAGAGGCACTTACTTGATTTGAAGGTCACAACCTATTTACTTACTTATTTCCTGAGACTTAAGTATATGTAAACTGGAATGCCGACAGTTGACAATCATTCCTGCTTGGAATTGAATATACTCATCATTCGTGTCACTTAAATTTTACTCCAAATTAATGTTCACTTCTTATCGCCGTATTAAGGAAAAACTGTTGTGAAACATTCACACGACACAATCAAATAGAATCAGTTTCCTCTATGGAAACCTGCCCCCCCCATCTTTGGACATAAACCTCTTGTAATTTTGCACCAGAACTTCCTGTTACTGCTTGAACGCCATAGATATCCAAGGAAGTTTACAATGTCGTCTCGTCTCACTTTACAGACGGAAATTTGGGTAAAACTGTAAAACTTCTATTGGCAATTTAAAGTTGAAGTTTAACTTTTCAATTCGGCAGAACCGTCCTAAAAACAACTTTCCCTACCCAACAATGTTGCAAATAAAACAAACAAAAGTGATAGGTTGAAGTATGTGCATTCCAAGAATAAAGTAAAATGGTGCGAAGAAAAGTCTGAAAAACTGAGAGATCTGTTCAGGAAAGTTGCACTTCCGGTAACCGATTTTCTTCAAACTTGGAATTCTAGCCATGCGAATAATTTACTATTCATTGCACTCATTTGGCACTTTAGAGAGTATTGTACATGGCATATCTCTTGCAGGATTATTAATAAAATATTAAAAAAAAGTGATATGTCTTTTTAAATTGTAGTTAGTATGCAAAGTTCAAAGAAAATCGTTGGAATCAGTTTGGAGAAAATCACGAAAAACTGGAAAAAAAAAATCAACGAAATCGCACTTCCGGTTGATGGATTTTGATTGAAATTTGAGTGTCGGATACGATGCTAGTAATTTCCAGTAATTTTTTGTTTTTGAGATATAATATCCCACATATACAAACAATTCACTAAAAATCTTTTTTACTTTCTCTTACTGCTGATAAGAGGAAGTCCTGTGATCGTATCAAATTTTTGATAACGAGTTTTCACCGGAAATACAAGTTTTGAGCTCCTCTGAGATACGGTTTTTGGAAAACGGTCTGCGTGTGTGTGTGTGTGTGAGTATATAGTGAGTAAAACACAAAAATGGAAAATCGCAAACTTGATATTTATTTAGGCGCCAGCATGGGACCCGACAATAAGGTTTTGAAAAAATCCCTCAACCGGAAGTCACACTTTACTAAATGGATTTTTAAGTATTTTGAGATTGTCTCGAAAACGATTCTAGACTCTATTTTCTTTAAACTTGGAATATTAACTTATATATAGAATAGAACTTTTATATGGAATTGTCCGAAGAAATTCATTTAAGGGGATTTTTGGGATTAGGGATGGTGTTAAGTTCTCCTGTAAAGTGCTATTTTAGTTTATTACACAATCCTATCATGTTAATATTTTTAATTACAATGAAACGAGGGTGAAGAAAATCGGTTGACTCTTACGTGCGTTTTTACTGAACAGTTTTTTGCAAATTCCTCTATAAAAGCACCGACTGCTTTCAATAAATTTCGTATACTAACTAGGAATATAAGAGATATGTATTCATAGATCTATCACTTTGGTTCGCAACTTTTTCTGAGAAATTTACTAAAAAAAGTTTGAGGGGAGAGGGGGAGGTTGTGGTTTCCTCAGAAAAGTCATTTTATTAAATTTAGATTCTCCCATTGATATAAAACTGAAGACAAGTAAATATTTAGTGAAAATTATAAGTTTAAAGAAAATTTCTCAATTGTAGAGTGACTACGTAAACTGCAGTAAGAGACAGTCGTGCGAGTGTTTCACACTGGTATATCACTTGAATTTTTCATTCACCAATTCTTATTGCAACTGGCACGCATGTGTTCTGACGTACAAAATTTTATCTATTTAAATAATAAATTTTTACAAAAAAAGAATATAAATATATTACGATTTCCAAACTTTAAAATACGATCAAATTTTCGAAATTAAGATTTCACCAGAAATGTATGCTGCTTTGAGGTCCTCTGAATACGAAACAGATGTGTTTTTAACGAATGCTTTGATAACTGAAGAATTGTTAATTATATTATTTTTTTGTACTGAAGTGATTTAAAAAAATAAATTCAATCACAAATATACTATTTTCCTCTTATCAAGTAGTTGAAGAAAGTAGTAAAAATGGTCATCAACAGTATAAAAGACTTTCACCAGTAGTAATGACAGGGAGCTAGTAGCTCAGTAAGGAAGCAAACTTAGTGTTTGTCTTCCTTGGAGCGTTAAATGATAACAATTGCTACAGACACGCAATTCGGTGATAACAGTTATCAATAGATAATAATACATTAAGCCATCATACTGAGTGTTATGGTCATATTACTTCCGGAGTTGATGAATTTTACAGAGAAAATGTATATATATCTATTGTCACACTTTATGATTTGTTTGAATTGTATATTAAGTTCTAGTTTATAGTGTATTAATAGTTTTAGTAAATTGTTTATCTGTCAGTATACATGATGTTTGTTTGCATCTCATGTACACATGACTTGGAAATTTTACAGTTCTCTCCCCTTGTAACTTTCAAATCGTGAGAGCATATGGCAGAGTCAGGGGTCTTCACAGCAGTTCTAAAATCATTAAATTCATAACATCTAGATTAGTACTAATCAGAAATTAATCGATTACAATATATTCGAAATTAACTTTTTTGAAAATCACGTTCGATTTTTACTTTCTCTTACCCCTATTAAGAGAATTTATTGCGATCGTGTCAAATTTTCGAAGTCCCTTGAGTCCGAAAATGTGTTTTTTAGAAACTGATCTGTGTGTGCTTAGTCAGGAAAATCGTAGAAAGTTCAAACTTGATATTTAGTTTATTGCTAGCATGGTACCTGGACAATAAGGTTTTGATTAAAATCGGTCAACCGGAAGTACCACTCTACTGAATGGTTTTTTCATTTTTTGCGATTTTCTCAAAAATAGCTCCAACGATTTTATTCAAACATAGTATATAAGCTTTCCATATAAATAGATACAGCTTTTATTGGAACTTTTAGAAAGTTCGTTTAAGGGGGCTTTTAGGAGGGGTGGGGTTTCTTTTGTCCTCTAAAGTGCTATTTCAGATAAATATCAACTAAATAATATACAATTCTAAAGTGCTATATACAATTCTATCAACTAAATAATATTAATTAGAATTAAATATGTTGCCAAAATACTGAGTTTGAAGAAAATCGGTTCATCGGAAGTGCGTTTTCACTGATGTTATTCTCCGTTTTCTACGATTTTATCCAAAAAAAACACCGACGGATTTCATTAGATTTGTTATACTAGTTACAGTTATAAAGATAAGAGACCTATCGCTTTTGTGGGAACATTTTTCAGAGAAAGTTGATCTAAAGAAGTTCTGGGCGAGGGGGTGAATGGTTTCCTCAGAAAGTCATTTTATTCAGTTTAGATTTTCCAATTGATATAAAACTGAAGATCAGCAAACGTTTAGTAAAAATTATTAGAGTGAAGAAATTTTGTCAATTATAATTTCGTTAACTGCAGTAAGAGAAAGTGGCGTGAGTGTCTCACACCAGACTATTTAGTTATAGCCCGCAGTAATAGAAAGTGGCGTGAGTGTCTCACACGACACTATTTGGTTATAGCCCGCAGTAAGAGAAAGTGGCGTGAGTGTCTCACACCAGACTATTTAGTTATAGCCCGCAGTAATAGAAAGTGGCGTGAGTGTCTCACACCACACTATTTAGTTATAGCCCGCAGTAAGAGAAAGTCGTGTGAGTGTTTCATAGCAGATTTGTTTACAATAGGACACTCGGAATATAGCGACAGAAAAACATAACTGACTAGTAAATTATTCCGCGTACCGTTCCGTATCTACTACGTAATGAAAACTTGCTCGGTATTTATGGTGGCTTGAATTAATTAGCTGCCACAAGAATTCAAACTACTGAATATGGGTGTTCGTAAAAAACAGCGTTTCAAACACGTGACCTTCTACACTGGTGCACTCAATGATGATATAATAAAAGTTTCTATAAATGTGATAATATATTACAGGTGAGACTTACAAAAGTGCAATGTGCCCAGTATTAAGTAAATGTGCAAACAGCCGTAAAGTTGTGCAATGTGTAGCAATAATTATTAATTAACCATAAAAAGAGATATAAAAGTTTAATATTTATAAAACACTAATGTAATTGATACTTCAAACTCGTAATTTTACTTCTCTTACTGCGGGCTATAACTAAATAGTCTGGTGTGAGACACTCACGCCACTTTCTCTTACTGCGGGCTATAACTAAACAGTCTGGTGTGAGACAGTCACACCACTTTCTCTTAATGCGGGCTATAACTAAATAGTCTGGTGTGAGACACTCACGCCACTTTCTATTACTGCGAGCTATAACTAAATAGTCTGGTGTGAGGCAGTCACACCACTTTCTCTTCTGACGGGCTATAACTAAATAGTCTGATGTGAGACAGTCACACCACTTTCTCTTAATGCGGGCTATAACTAAATAGTCTGGTGTGAGACACTACACCACTTTCTCTTACTGCGGGCTATAACTAAATAGTCTGGTGTGAGACACTCACGCCACTTTCTCTTACTGCGGGCTATAACGAAATAGTCTGGTGTGGACAGTCACACCACTTCTCTTACTGCGGGCTAATAACTAAATAGTCTGGGTGAGCACTCACCCACTTTCTCTTACGCGGCTATAACTATCGTCTGGTGTGAGACATCACCCCACTTTCTCTTAATGCGGGCTATAACTAATAGTCTGGTTGAGACAGTCACACCACTTTTCTCTTAAGCGGGCTATAACTAAATAGTCTGGTGTGAGACACTCACGCCACTTTCTATTACTGCGAGCTATAACTAAATAGTCTGATGTGAGACAGTCACACCACTTTCTCTTAATGCGGGCTATAACTAAATAGTCTGGTGTGAGACAGTACACCACTTTCTCTTACTGCGGGCTATAACTAAATAGTCTGCTGTGAGACAGTCACACCACTTTCTCTTACTGCGGGCTATAACTAAATAGTCTGGTGTGAGACACTCACGCCACTTTCTATTACTGCGAGCTATAACTAAATAGTCTGGTGTGAGACACTCACGCCACTTTCTATTACTGCGGGCTCACACCACTTTCTCTTCTTCCAATTAATATATTTCATAAAAAAAATTTTTTAGTTACTCTGTTTAGACACGTTTAGATGGGTTGGCTATGAAAAAAGTGCGGGGTTATATTAATGTAAATAACAAATAATATTTATAATAAATAATGTAAATAAATAAACAATAAATAATAATTGTACAACTGTATAATTTGTGAATTTTATGATGTGATGTGAAAGTGAGGTGAATGTTTCACCGCAGATTTTTATTTTCAAAAGACGTAAATATAAAAATAAACTATTAGATATAGAAATACCTAATCCGACTATCAAGTAATTAAACTAGATTTAAATAGTGGAAGAAAAAAATTTTAGTCACGATTTGGCATTCATTGGCTACAACCGGAAATAAAAATTTCACTACACTATTGGCAACGATTAAATGGCAATTAAAACGGAGCTAGCAATTATGGAGGGAACGACTATTAAGGGAAAACTATCGTGCGCGCAGTGTCTAGACGACTGTAAGTATAAGGAATAGATAGATTAATTTGAGTTTCTGTGTGTGTGTGTGTGTGTGTGTATGGCGGATATACATACATGCTCGCCCAGATATGTGTGGTGCATATTGTTGTGAAAAGATTCCAACGATATTCTGTACAGATGGACCTAATACCTGCAATAAATTAACCTAGCACTTTTGTAAAAGTTCTCATGGAAAAAATAAATTTATATTCTATAAAATATTTTACTGTTAAAGATATAATGGCTAAATTAAAAGAAGACAGGAGTTGTTTAGGTTCTTCACATGATATTGTATGTTCGTCGTATGGTCAAACAACATGTGACTTCATAATATAATTTGCCTTTATTAAAATTTACAGAATATGGAGGTGAATTAAAAGAAATAGCACATCGTAGTGAAGAAGTGAATAATAAAGATGAAGAAGTTGAGGATGATGAAGAGGAAATAAATATGGAAAGGGAGAAAGAGGTAGTTTCCTCAATGTTAAATGTGTATGGAGAAGATGTTCCCAATACAAAGAACTGTGCGACTCATATGGGTACATCGTCTTATTAATACTTGCAGAAGCAGGGAGAAGTAAGAGAAGTGAATGTAATGCCTAAGGAGTGATGGACGCCGAAAGCAGTATATTACACTAAGCGGCCCTTTAGAGGAGAGCATAACGCTACTGTAAAAAATCAATTTTCCCTGAAAAATGTTTGAATAGGTTTCAATAGGGTTTAGTGTGCAGGTCGTGTACAAAGTTTAAGGAAAATCGATGGAGCCGTTTTCGTGAAAATTGCGAAAAACTAAAAAAAAGCATTCATTAAAGTCGCACTTCCGGTCTCGAAAACTTCATGGCTGATGTAATAGTAGTTCCTAACGGAATATCACGTTTGAGCTTCCTGCGGCTTTTTGTTTTTGAGATATTCTGTTAACGCACACACACACACACACACACACACATACATACATACACACACACATACATACATTCCCTAAAAATATTGTTTCTCGTATTCAGTAGACCCCCAAAACACGTATTTCCGGTGAAAATTCAACTTCAAAATGTGGCACGATCGCAACACTTCCTCTTACTAGGGGTAGGAGAAAGTAAAAATATTTTTAACAAACTGTCCTGTGTGTATGTGTGTGTGCGCGAGAGGGAGAGAGTGATTAAGAGAGAACAAAATATCTCAAAAACGAAAATTCACAGGAAGCACAAACTAGGTGTTCCGTTTGGCATCTAACATTAGGGTTTTGCACAAAATCTTATCACCGGAAGTGGGGCAACTTACTGAATTTTTTTCCTACATTCACTAACTGCATATAACATTGATGACTATAATTTTGATTTCTGGTAGTCCTTAGATATTTGTTTATGCCAAATGTTATTGGCGCTGTCTCCTGGACTATAATGTAACCACTTCAAGAACTACCTGCTATGGGTAGTTAATTTGTAAACTCATATCTTATATTTGTATGTTAAAAGCTAATAAGTAAAATTTTATGTTTAAAAAACCCCGTTAATATAACTGTATTGACTACTGCAATTGATGGTTGTGTGAATGCTTCTCACCAGATATTTGTTTTTCTTGTTCAGGGCATTTCAGAACGTGCATTTTCCGCCAGAAACTCAATTTCCCTTACAGCAGTCACACAAACTAAACAATGTCAAATAACTAGTGAAAAAAAAAAATAAAAAAGTTTGCATATGAAAGATAATAGTTTGCACGCAACATTGCCGTAATGTCTGTCAGTCTGTCTGTCTCTCTCTGTGCCCTACCAGTGTCTATCTATATAGACAAAAATTTCACTTTCATAGTTTTATTTCACGCTCATAAATATAATACACTTTTACTTTCTTGATCTATAGTTTTTATAACTATGAACTATTAATTAGATTTTTTTTAAAAAAAAAAAACTTTTCTAAAATAAGTGTCAGTTATTAATTAGTGAAATGTAAATAAATATACACAATAAAATGTGGTCAGTTTTGTTCTGTTTGTAACTCTGCAACACACGCAAGACAAGAACACAATAGTGGGGATGCTCAATAATATTGAGATGCTAGAACACGGCATACTGACCAATCAAGAGAGGTTGTGGTAATGATAGTTTAAAATACAAAAACATTAAACAGTTTGCAATTATACTCAAGAATAAATTAAAAAAAACAACAACAAAAGTCCAATAAACATAAAATAGAAATAATAAACTTATGCAGACGGATTGACTGATTTTGTTTTAATGAATAAATATGATTACTATTGCCAGAGTGGCCAATAAAATATTTCACTAGAGCCGAACCATAGCCCTTGGACTTCGAAGTCTTTTATCTCCAAATCGCTCTCTATATTTCTCTTAGTGATATTTCTCACATCTCATATTGAAAATTAAATTACGAAAACTTGGTATAATTGCAAGAGAAAAAAAGAAAAAAACTAAAAGATAGAGAAGAAAATTTTAAGAATGAATTGAGTGAAAACAAAACGAAATACCTAGTCACTAATATGGTAATATGGACAAACATGTGTTTTACCAGCTAACTATGGCTAACATTGCTGGGATGACGTTGTTCTCAACAGTCTACACATTCACTTCCTCACTTCCGTCTATATTCTTTCTGGTAACTATAACTAGATATATAATGTCCTCAACATTATATTTTGTTCACGTCAGCCTGCTTCATGTGATCATTATAGACGGCCTTCTTCAGGATGTCAATGAAGACACTGTCAGATTATCTTGGAAGCATAATGCACAATCGGGACAGGACACGCTTTCGGAAAACCAAAATTTGGTATCCTATATTTCCACTTCTATTACAACAAGAACTATGAAATTTAGACAAACATAGAATACCACATTTTGAATATTTGAGCAAAAACCCAACAGAATTCATGCAAAATTTCAACAGTTATACATAGCAGTTGTAGTTTCAGATCTTACTTCTGAGAGATACTCATCAAAATATTCTGAAGATGGACGAAAGCCCGAAACCGGTTGACGTCCCGCAAAGCATGACTATCACAGCACTCTCTGATTCATGATATTCTCTGTGGATCATTATTTTGGAAATTTCTACGAAAACATTTTCTAGTTTCTTCTTTTTTTACTTCTTATTGATTTATTTGCTTACTTATTTTTAACATTTTTGCTCCAAGTAAAATTTTCAATATCAAATTTTTCACCAGAGAGACACGTTTTTAGGTCCCCTGAGTCAGAAAAATGGATTTTTAGAAAATTGTTTTTGTGTATGTGAACAGCATAGCTAAAAAACGAAAAAATCACAGAAAGTTTCCCGTTTAGGTATTACCATCCGACAGGAAGTTACCTATCAAAATTCCTCAACCGGAAGTAACCTATCAAAATTCCTCAACCGGAAGTACCACTTTACTCAGTGGATTGTTCACTTTTTGCGAATTTCTCGAAAATAGCTCCAACGATTTTCTTTAAACTTGTTATAATAAATACACGTATAAAGAGCTACAACTTTTATTTGACACATTTCACACAGTAAATAGATTTGCGGTGGTTTTTAGAAGGGAGGGGGCCATGTTTCCCACTAAAGTACTATTTCAGAGTATTACAGAATTCTATCATCTAAATAATATTAATAGAATTAAAAATGTTGACAAATTTCTATTTTTAAGCAAATCAGTTGACCGGAAGTCCATTTATATAGAAGTTTTTTTTTTTATTTTTCTACGTATTACTCCATAAAAACTCCGAATGTTTTATTTAAATGTTATATATACTAACTATTAATACGGGGACCTGTAAGCTTTGAAACTTTTTTCCGAGAAGTATATTTAAAGACTTTGGAAGTTGGAGGAATGAATACTTTCCTCAAACAGGTCACGTTATTCAATTTATATTGTCCCATTTATATAAAACTGAAGACACTGTAAATATTTAGTAACTTATAAGTTTGAAGGAAATTGGTCATGTATAGTAGTAGTGTGAGTGTTTCATAGCAGATTTTTTTTTTTACTTTAAGAGGAAAAATTATGCGCCCAAACTTTATAAATTGAGTTTTTGAAATCGGAAATACATATTTTGAGGCTTCCCTAGATTGTGCAGAGGAGCGTGGCTAATACTACTGCAGGCTAAATGATCTATTGCTTCTTTTTTTGATGGCAGTGTTTGTACCGTACATAGTATTAGTTATGTGAAAAGTGTAAAAATGTGTAAATGTAAGTAAGTAAGTGGTAAGATGGGGAGCGATGGTAGGGCAAACTAGATCCAAATACCATAAGCAAGCCGTGTAGCTACCATCGTGTGAGTGTAGTAATTGTTGTTTGCTGTTATTGTGCTGCGATAACCGCAGAGGCGCTGTGAAGAAGTGACTTATCCAGTCCCCCCCCCCAAGGAAGTTAGGGTCTCTTAGTGGGAAGTAAAAGGTTTCTGCCATTTTTTTTATATACTTTAATTTTGTCTACTGACAACAAACATATCGAACCATCACTATTACTTGGAGCATTTTAATAATATCTCACTAATATAATACAAAGGTGAATAAAAAATATCTGGTCTGTAGAAAATCGATTAACTGAAAGTGTGAATTTTCAGAATAGAAAAACTGTTCCACAGATTTTCCTTAAACTTACTACGCACAGGTGGATATACACAAACACACATAAATATAAACATTTTACTTTTGTTTTTTAAAGACGCGCCGACATTTATGGTCACTGGTGCCCGGAGTCTTCTCAGTGCACTGCCAGCCTCGTGAAGTGTTCTCTCGTTGCAAACAAAACTGTTTGTCCATCACGGACAGTGAAGTTTCCAGGAAGACCAGTGCTGGACTCGAATCCGTGGTACAATATAAACCTATTATTTTTATTTCAGAACAAATCTGGTGTGAAACCATGAGTCACCAGGCCAGGACTCATTCACATGAGTCTCTTTTATAACTAATATAATTTATGTCTGGCATATTTCTTTTATTCCTGACCGGTTTAGGATATTCATCCATCGTCAGAGTAAATTTATCAAGTTTGTGTAGAGAGCTGACTTCAAGTATGTGTTTCTGACACGCACCGCCCTGTTGATTGAATGAAATTGTAAATTAATTGAAACCACCGGTCTCTACAAGAAATTGATTAGCCTTAATGTGACAATGTATCCGACCAGAACTAGCAAACTGAAGCTTGCTAAGACGGAAAAAATAATAAATTTTAAAGGTTAACAGAAGACAGTTTTATTATTGTAAATAACAATTTAATAATTCATTTTTACTTTATAAATTTTAAATAAACAAAAATAAAATCAGCTGTTCCAAATCAGCTGTTTGCAAATTTAACATATTACTTTGCGTATTATTAAAATAATTTTGTGGTTAAAATCACTGGATTAAATCTATTTCCTTGTTAGACTTCCATTTATCTCAATATACGTTTTAAACAGGCTTTTCCCCCTAATTAAAGTGCCTTGAATTATTTATCTTGATGGCGACATACTAATTAGCGGTGAAATTTTCCATGACGTCATGCTTTGTTTAATTTATTTATATTAAATTGTAATAGAAATGTTTGTACTTTTAACCCCTTGAGAGTGAGGGTGAACACCATATTTTAAACCGACGATTATCCGAACCTTCTGGAATCAGAGGAAATTGTTCGATTTGTCGGAAGATTTGTTCGGATAATCACACACAATTCAACCGGATTAAAAATACTTTCCGGATGACCACTGCTCTGTTGAGCTTAAATGAAACTAATTTTTGTACAGAAGATGATTTACTTAATGCTGATAAGAGTAAGTATGGAGATTCGAATATCAAATGCTGGAAATCAGGTTCACCGGATATATATCTATACAAAGATGATGTAATAATATATATATATATTCTGTTTAGGTTTCCATCAAAATCCCTCAACCGGAAATGCTACTTTACTCAATTTATTTTTTTACAGTTTTTCACGATATTCTCGAGTGGCTTTAGTGATTTTCTTTAAACTTTGCATTCTACTCATACGCATAAATGCCTATTACTTTTATTTAAAACATTTTTCCAGGAAAACTGATTTTTTGGGGGGATTCCTGGGGGAGACAAGGTCAAAGTTTCCTCTCAAGTACCACTTCACTAAAATTGATGGTTCTACCATCTATATAATATTAAGATAATTTCGAAAAATCGCTAAAATTGCCAGATTTGAAGGAAATCCATTATCGAAAATGCGTCTTTACATAATTATTGGTTTTTGGGCTATTTTTGGAATTTTCTT
Organism: Triatoma infestans; assembly: GCA_011037195.1. NCBI lineage: Eukaryota > Metazoa > Arthropoda > Insecta > Hemiptera > Reduviidae > Triatoma > Triatoma infestans. The sequence continues at coordinate 32,967 of JAAEAF010008130.1, read as the reverse complement.
CAAACTTAATGGTCCTCTAGATTGTCCTAGAGCCTCTTAAAATCACTTTCCCCGGAGGTTTGTTTCAAATGAAACAGATAGATCAACTATAGCATATCAAGTTTAAAGAAATAACTCTCGGCAGACAGAGAGAGAGTGAGGGACATTCAACTAAGTGGTCAGTGGTCTAGTGTTCAGATTTTGACTAAACATTCGTACCGGAGCTCCTAGAGATATATCTATGGAATGTTCTCTAAATCATCTTATTCCATCGTAGAGGATCTCGAAACATGTATTTTCGGTGAAAACTCGATAATGAATTTTTGCAATCGATTGTAATACGTCCTCTTACGATAGTAAGAGAAAGCGATGTGAAAGGAAGATGGATTGTCACATCGGCAGTCTCACTAACCACTATGCTAACCCGACATCCTCTTGCATAATGCCCCCCTCCCCGTGTTTCTTAATGTTTTACAATATAAAATTAAATTTCACATTACTGTTTGGCCTTGAGAATGTAATATCCCCCTTTCTATTCCAATGAAAAAGTGATACACCTATTTAGTAATGATAAATTAAGGAAAATTACAAAGAAATATCCGCCCTCGCAATTTGTCGGTTGGCGACACTGACTCTGTTGCTATCAGCTGACAATAATAACACCTGTTATCATGTATATGAGAAATAATTGCAGGAATCTGTCGTCACACTGATGACATTTGTTTATCAATTAAATTGTATATATGTGTAAAGAGAATAATGTGAAAAATGAAATCTCAAAGAATCTACGAACTTGATATTTTCCTTGGATAATAAGAAATTAGCTTTTTAAACTAATTTTCTAGCAAGAAGAAATTAGTTTAACCGGAAATATTATTACTATACTGAGTCTTTCTTACTTCTGTGAGAGCACGTATTACATTCGTAATCAGATTTCCCAAATTAAGTTTTCACCGGAAATATACGTCTCAAGGTCCCTTAGGCAAAAAAAAACCTGGTTTGTAAAACTCACGCGACTTTCTCTTGATGCCTGTTACATTTACAAATGACAAATTTTCTTCAAACCTCTAATTCTCACTAGAGGTTTACTTTTCTTCAAACTTATAACATTCAGAGAATCTAAACTTATAATAAAATCACAGTTTTGAGGAAAGCACAAGTTTACCTCTCCCCTCCCAAAACTCTCCTTAAATGAACTTTCGCGGGAAAAGTTCCAAACAAAAGTGATAGGTGTCTCTGTTTTAGGTGTAGTTAGTTAGTTAGTTAGTTAGGTGTACAGTTAGTTCGTTAGTTAGTTAGGTGTACAGTTAGTTCTCAATAAAATCGCTGTTTTTATAAAGAAAATCGCGGAAAACTGAAACAACTGTTCAATAAAAACGTACTTCCGATCAAACCGAGTTTTTTAAACTCAGAATTTTGGGCACATGTTTAATTCTAATTTATATTATTTAGTTGGGAGGAATCGTATAATAAACTAAAATAGCACTTTACAGAAAAACATACCCTCCCCTAGCCCAAAAGGCCCCTTAAATGGGTAAAAAACAAAGTTCTGATTAAGTTGGAAACTTTGTAAATAAGAAGTGTTAAAGTTGTGTAAAGTAAACAACCATCAGCTAAAATGGTGGATAATATTATTGGTTAAAGTGCGGTTACCAGGAAGCAACACAACTTCTAAGTAATACTGATTTCTGTGAATACGCTGGTGTTTCTGTTTAATATATAAGATTCTTTAAACCTGATATTTACTACAGATTATAATTTGCGATTACTTTCTCCCTACAACAGAGGCTTCATAGTTGCTCAGTGGCTACAAGTGTGTACCACTGGCCAGCCGATAGGTCGATATTGGGTACGGACCTTGGATTTCCTTACTAGGTCATGGAATTATTACCACCTCTTCTGCTTTCAAAAGAGGAAATGTTGCGTTCGTGTCAAACTTTCGAAATTGAGTTTTCGCCGGAATATTTTGAGACAATATGGAAAAAAAATGATCTGGTGTGAAACACTTACTTACTTACTGTAACTAATAAAAATTATGTTTCCAAACGTTTAGTTGAGCCTGCTATAAGTTGGATTGGTGGGGGTTGTCATACACAGCCGAAAATTCCCCCAAAACTAAAAAAAAAACTATTCTATAAAAATGCACTTCCGGTCAACCGATTTTCTTCAAATTTGGATTTCAAGCAATACTTCTAATACATTGAAAATGTGGCTGGGTCCGCAATGCTGGATAACATCCGGTATTTTATCCGTCGTAGCATGCATATTGATTAAATATTGGCATATTGCATATAATGCATATTGGCCATTAATATATCTTAAAATTATATAGTTGATAGAATCATACATTATATTGATGTGAAGATTAGAGAAAAGCTTAGCGCTACTCCAGAACCTCCAATCAATAAATTTTCCCGGGAATTTTTTGGAGTGTATAGATAGTAATGCAAAGTGTTGAAAAAAAGTGTTGGAGCCAATTTTCGAGAAAATCGCGAATAACTGGGGGAAAAAATAAATCATTCAGTAAAGTCGCACTTCCGGTGGATGAATTTTTGACCGAAACCTTGGTGATAGATGCGTTAAGGTAGCCATACATGTAGAGGAAACCCTCAAGGAAAAACCTCCAGGATTTCCTTGAGGTATTCCTCTACCGAACCCTTGCCTACACACGATCAGTATTTTCCTCAAGGAAATCCTCTAGCAATAGGCCTTGATGATTTTCTCCAGCTCAACGCATTCTGTCTAGACGTCAGTCCTAAGTTTCTCGTCGTTCCGCAATCATGACATCAATGGGTGATTATATTTTAGCGGCTGTTGGTTGTATTGTTGCATGGGATTGCATTCGCAAAAAAAGGCGTAAAAGAAGTGTTTGGTCTATTTCCTTCAATTTTTCTTGCAGTCTCAAGTAAGCGGCTTCCTTTTTATTACGATCATGGTAGTCTTTAGAACTAACTTGCCACAAGTAAGGCTCATTTTCATACATTCGGATGAATGAGGTTAAAAATTCACGAGACATTATCGGTGAGAAGCCTGCAGGGCCGACTGAGCATCAACCACACACGTGATAAAGAGGGCGGGAATATCCAGCCTCGAGGCCAAAAAGAATTGAATTTCCTTCGGGATTTTTCAGCCTCTCGACTCCTCCGCGGACTCAAGGAAACCGCCATACACGTGCGGGATTTCCTCAAGGCTTGGCCTCTTCGGGCTTTATGGAATATCAAGTTTGTGCGTCCTACGATTTTTCATTTTTGGTATATTTTGTTTAACCCACACAAACGCAGACCATTCGTTGAAAACAATTTTTCGTACTTGGGAGTCCTCAAAACATCTATTTCCGGTGAATCATCAAATTAAAAATCGGACAGCATTGTAATACTTCCTCGTACTACGGACGGAGTAACAGGAAGTAAACAGCTGTATTGATATTCATAGTTAACACAGTCAAATATATTTATACTTTTCTTTCTTGAAACATTTTACCGGAAAATAAGGGGAGATGGGACTTCCGCTCTTAACTGTCATTTCTATATATTCTCCAGTGTTCAGTTTATTGTATTTCCTACCTAATATTAACTAAGTACTGCACTAAATATTAACTAAGTACTGCACTAAATATTAACTAAGTACTGCACTAAATATTAACTAAGTACTGCACTAAATATTAACTAAGTACTGCACTAAATATTAACTAAGTACTGCACTAAATATTAACTAAGTACTGCACTAAATAAGTTCTAATAGTTCGAAATTTGATGAAAATTTGCAATTAGTGAAAGTAATGTGAGATTCACATGAGATGTTTCGTTTCCTCTTCCTTTCTGTATTAGAAATTAGAAATTTGTAACGAAACAAAGATGGATGGATGTAATAACAACTAATGGATTACTCTTCAAATAATCAAAATTACACAATTACTCATAAATAAGATGATAAGTGTAGAATTATCAAATTGTTTCCATAATAGGTAATATCTTGATATAACTACGTACACACACACACACACACATAAACAAACAAACTCACTGTACACTGTAATAACTATAATGTAATACCTATTCATTTTAGTTATGCAATCCATCAATTTACTAATTACAGGTCTAATGAAAAGTTATATCGAGAGACTATATACTAAAATATTCGGATGTGCAGCAAATATATAAATGTACACAAATTTAATATGTTGAAACACTCATACGACTTTCTCTTACTGCAAGTAAGCAAATGAAGTTTGGAGAAGGGATGCAAGTTTTTTCAACACAAATGGCACAGAAGCTAGGTATGTAATTACACTGCTGTCCAGAAAACAATTCCCAGATCACACTCAAAAACTGATGTCACATTCCCCTCTGAGATCAATTTTTCTAGAAAAATGTTTCAAATAAAAGTGCCAGCTGTTCAGCTGAGCACTAGGATTCCAAGTTTGAAGGTAATCATTACAGCCGCCATCAAGAAACTCACAAAGGATGGCATCTTAATTCTCACAAAGGCGCACTTGCGTCCTCTAATTTCAAAGTCTACGCATTGTGTTTAATGAGCGTATTGCCAGGGTATATTGCCAAATGTTGCAGCTCCTCCAGAACCCTTCAAAAATCAATTTTGCTGGGAAAATGCTACCAATAAAATGTATAGACCTTTATTAGTGCAGTTAGTATACAAAAACGGAACATTATCAAAATCATGCAATTTTTGGTTTTCCACATATTTTGTTTTCACATACATATAAACAGAAATATATTTGCACTGATCATTTGCTAAAACATATTTCATACTCAGGGGACCTAAACTCAGGGACGCGTAATTTTCCGGTAAAATTTCAATGTCGACAATTTGATACAATTCCCATAGTTCCCCTTACAGCAGGAAGTAAAAGTGAGTGTGATTGCTCGCCTCTTATTTTTGACATTAATCTAATTTCTGATTTTACAAAATAGATCTTCTTAATTTGCAATTTCCCAGTGATTGGCCAGCACTCAGTTGCGGCGACAAAGAGAAAGAAAATTTGGATTTAGTGATCAGTTGAGTTGTCGATAGCACTTCTGAGATTTCGATTCTTAGTCCCTTACCTTCGACTGTTTCACAAATGCTAGAGTAAACTGGATATTATCCGAAGGAGATATTTTGCTTTGGTTAAATTAGAGCAGTATTTCAAGAGGTTGGTTATAATATCATTGAGTGATACGAAATATAGGAGAAGATCCAGAGGGATCTCACTCAGGTAAAGATCTTTTATGAAAAACAAACAGCTTTCCTCGTAGGATTCAAAACTTGTAATAGATGCAGGACAAGCTTCCAACTCCCTTGCGTAAAGAAGTTCGATTCTCCTGGATCTCTGCATACAAAGGAAAAATGGAAATGAGAGGGAGCTGCCTTGTTAGCGAAGGGAGTGGGAGTCCAACATTCCATTTGCAGCCTCTGAACCTTTTTTGACAATCTCAAAATAGTATTAGGACATGAAATGCAGATTCGCAGAAATAAACAGTCACTGCACAAAGTTGCGAGCCTGTCGACCAAGTTAAAAGATTTATTGAAGTTGTTGACCAGAAGGTATTTCTTGCGTCTGGACAGTAAACTTTTAAGAGTCTTGAAGAGGAGGCCATTTGTAGACGATGTGGTGATATAGTGAGAGAGAATCTTGAAATCATCATCTTGGTCAGTGACGCTGCCCGCTACCCGTTTTAAGATAATTTGATGTTGGCCAAATATTAGTGGAGAAACTGAAAGTTCATGACATTCTCACTTTAGTTTTGTCAAGCTCGGGCTTTAGTAGATTGCTGGTTTAGGCCTTCATCCTTGGAGGAAATTTTTGTTGTGGGTAGAGATTAAGAGCCTTTAAGTTTATGATTAATATTTTTTTAACGCACATACATATAACCAAATCGTAAGCAGAAATCTTTTTCGTACTTAGTTGACCATAAAAACATTATTTCCGGTGAAAACGCAGATCCGAAAATTTGACAAGATCGTGTACACTTCCCATTTCGATCAATAAGAAAAATAAATCAACAGTTGGGAAAATGATAAGAGTGTGATAAGGCGACCAAACGGAGATAAACATCTGCGTAAAGGTGGTGAAGTAAATAGAACTGGGAAGAAGGAAGAGAGGCCTCAGGTGACCTTGATGATTTAGAAGATCTGGAAGAGACACAATCAACTACCCCTCTTTGGAAATAAAAAGAAAAAATACGAACTAATCAACAAAAAAAAACATCACTAGAGGGGGAGAACGAATCTGAACGCGTTGTTCTCCAAAGTTGTTTAGTGAGTGGAGGGGATAGGAGCAGATCACAAACTACTATTACTACTACTCACTTTACTGGTGGTGTAGAGGAGTACAGCAGTCAGTGAAAGTAACCTCTCCACCAAATAGCCAACCAACCAACCCCTCCGGGAGGTTAGTTAGACGTTGTCAGGTGAAAGTGAGTATGACTCAGTTGTGCTGAGCACTTGGTACGTATCGTTTGATCTCGCTCGCTCGCTCGCACGGCTTACACACACTTGAACATTCATACTGACAACGCTCTCTACTGGAATGCACTAGGTACGATCTTCTAAATCACTCTGGGATTATCACATCACTTAGTGTGGACTATCCTATAAAACAGGTCAGTAAATAAATTTATTCAATTTGGTATTTAAAAAATAAAAATTAAAAAAAAATACGAATGAAAATATTTGTTTATCAGTACGCAACGCAACCAGTCCTTTCTACGGGAGGGGGCCCACTACTCGCAAGCAATCAGTCCTTTCTACGGGAGGGCCCCCACTACTCGGGCGCCACTTCTAAACCTTTCATCTAAATACGATAGTTTTAGAAAATCAAGTTTCTAATTCATGTGTTTATACTCTTATCACAAACAAACAGAGTTTTTTTCTTTTCAATTGTATAATTACTTTAACGGTGCATAAACTGAAATTTAGATAACAGTGCTATTTTATATAATAATCGATAGTAATATCAATTAAAAAAAAAAAAAAAAATGGATTTGTATTGTTAATTTAGCTGAAGATCACTTTCTCTTTCCAATAAAAAATTACAATTATGCATCAAATAACAAATTTCTTAGTGAATGACAGATTATTACAATTGTCACACTTCTAAATAGACATATATAAAGAAAAATCGGATTGTGGTGGTTGGTTCCGCAGAGCTGGAAAGCATCAGAGATATTTTCCTGTGTGGTAGCGCTGCTCATTTTGTGGGTCTCGACCGGGTTTTCGGGCGGTTCGTGCAGTCCACTCTTCAGGGATGCGTTTTTCAGACAGTGTGCAACACAGAGCAAATTGTGTGCAAGTCTGTGTTGTCCACTGTTTGGCAAACGCATCCTGAAGATGGGCGAACGCCCGAAATCGGTCGATGACCGCAAAATGAAGCAGGCTACCATGGAAAATGTCTCTGAAAAATCGGATTATTTGCTAAACGTTTAAGTATCAATAACTGTCAAGATTGTATAAGTGCAATCGCAAATTTAAAAGGAAATTCAACTCCCCTAAAATTTTCCTTAAAGTCAATTTTTCTAGGAAAGTGATAAAAATAAAAGTAAATATATTGATTACATATATAGATAGGTAGATAAAGTAAGATTTTATGAAAATGATTTGAAGCCGTTTTCTAGATTATCCCGGAAAAGTGACAAACTCGACGATAGAACATGTCCTGGGACACACACCACTTTCTCTTACTGCAGTTTACAGAGCTGTAATTAACAAATGTTCTTCAAACATATAATTTTCACTAAATATTTACTGGTCTTCAATTTTATATCAATTGGAGAATGTAAACTTAATAACGTGACTTTTTGGAGTAAAGCGTAACACTTACCCCTCCTCCAAAACGCCCTTATACCAACTTTCTCGGAAAGAAATTTCAAACAAATCGGAATTTTGAAAATTGTGTTTCAAACGAGATATTTTTGTTTGCCTAGCAGCCCTTTGATCTGTGTAAATTATAATGGAACTCCTTCTGGCTAGACATATTTTAAGCGAATTATAAAGATCTTAAAGAAACGAGGAGTTATAAAAACAATGCAGAGAATTGCAATTCGACCATTTCAATACACAGTGCTTCTTCATGTTTGTCTCTCAACTAACATATCGCCTTTATTATGTTTCTATCCTACGGGCTAGTTCGTAGTGTTATAAGTATATATTAGAAGGGAGGTGACTAGTAGTGCCAATACTTCTGCAACCTAGCAAGGTCTATTCCTAGAAGGATCATCTGAATTCATTGGAAGACCTATTCATTAGTAGGTTCCCTACAATGTGATGGGATACATTCATCATTGCGGAGTTCGTCTGCTTGGTGTAAATGTTGTTCGTATCGTTAAGCCCGCAGGGACGCCAAGATAACCCAACAATAACTGGCTAATTCTATTGTTATCACCTTGGAAGAACTTGCAAGGAAATACGGTACAAAGAACAACCCTTCTAATGTCTATATTGAATCTAAATATCGAATAAATGAGATTTTAGCACAATTTGGGTCAGCCATAATTGTGAACATTACCAATTTCTTATTGTTCTATAATTTAAGTAGCTCATAATTAGCATACGCGCGGCTCAATAAAAATATTCCATAAAGATAACAATGTTTTTCTTTTTATTGCACTTAGTGTAACAGACGACGTCATTAAAACAGATAAAACTTTAGGTAACAGTTGGTTAAAAAAAAATGGCTCTAACGAAGTGTTAAATTACTAAAACTTGTCACACGTGTCAATAATTTCATAACACGTGTTTGTCCTTTTTTTTTCTTTTTTTAATTTTTTTCGTAACAAACTCAAACATCAAACTCCGATTACAGACTCATAACTACTTCTTCCTCTTACTCCTACTAATAAGAGGAAGTATTGTGATTGTGCCAAATTTTCGAATTGGAATTTCCACCGGAAATACACGTTTTGAGATACTTCCAGGAAAAGTGATTTTCAGAAAATGACCAAAAAAAATCGCTGAAAGGTCAAACTTGATAAAGCTGGGTATCACCATAGAGATCTGACAGGAAGTTATCAATAAGAATCTCTCACTGTTAAATACCAGTTTACTGAATGGATGTTTCAGTTTATTACTTACTCTCTCTTACTGCGATCGTGCCACATTACTTACTCTCTCTTACTGCGATCGTGCCACATTACTTACTTTCTCTTGCTGCGATCGTGCCACATTACTTACTTTCTCTTACTACGAGCGTGCCAGATTTTTATATACATGTTTTGGGACCCCGGAATACGAAAAAAATGTTTCCAGCGAATGGTCTGTATTTGAGGGGGGGAATTAACAGGATTTCACAAAAAACAAAAGCCACGAAACTCAAACTTGGTTAGCTAACCAAGATTGAAGGAAATCGTTGTTGCCGTTTTCGACAAAATTGCGAAAAACTGAAAAAAAATCATTAAAGTCACACTTTCGGTGGATGGATTTTGTCCGAAACCTGCGGTGGTAGCATCTAAATGGATTACCAAGTTTGAGCTCCCTGCGATTTTTCGTTTTTGAGATATTTCGTTCACACACACACACACACACACACACACACACACACCAAAATGCCATACATACAGAACATTCGCTAAAAATCACTTTTTCGTATTCAAGGACCTCAACACCCGGTGAAAATTCAATTTTAAAAATTTGGTACGATCGTAATACTTCCTGTTACGATCCAATACAATACATCTCTAGCAATAAAGTTAAGATGAGTGGCGCTGTAATTTAATAAAAAATAGGATTTTGTAATATTAGCTATGAGGAAGTAAGTGTTAACATAACTTTTGTATTAAGGGAGGGGGGATGTAAATTTCTAAAGTTTTGTTTACAAAGCCAGGAAATATAGTGGAGGTATTCACATTATGGTAATAAAGGAAGACATTTATTAAATATCCTGTACACAAAACTACATAAACTAAGGAGTTAGTGTGTAGTAGTTTTGTGTGTGTGTGTGTGTTTATATTATGGCCGAAATAGCGAAAAGAGATAATAGTAAGAGCAGGGTAGAGTTTGGATTCCAGTATTCGTGATAACGACTGTTATGTCAAAGGGCGTTTCACTTATATGGGAGGTCATCTCAGGGTCGTTTTCACTTAGTGTGTGTGTTTGTGTGTGTGTATTAAGGCAGATAGATCTTTTCAATGTGAAAACAGCTGTACTACTCGTGACCAAAGGGATATTTTTTACTATCTCCACTTCCCACCCGTGGTTCAATAGTTTAATCTATGTATCTCCAATACTTTCTCTCAATCCTTTTAATACAATTATATATAAAGGGACCAATTTTCATTAAACTCAAATTTTACGTATTTGTCCTAACGTCTCTAAAAACACTGAACCAATCAGAGATATTTTCCGCGATAGCCTGTTTCTTTTTGTGGTCATTGACCGGTTTCGGGCGTTCGCCCATGATGTTTTCGTCAAAACAGTGTGATAACATAGACTTGCACAGAGCAAATTTAGTTGACACATCCTGAAGTTTGGTGTATCAACTAAATTTGCTCTGTGCAAGCAGGCTATCACGACAAATATCTTTGATGCTTTGCAGCTGTGCGGAACCAACCACAACAACACGGAACCAACCACATATAAAATTAACACCACAAATTCCGCACAATTATCCAAAATAATTTTTGCAAAATATTTCAAATAAAAGTAATACGTATTTATCTGTGAAGTTGGCACAAGTTACATCCGTTTCCGACAAAATTCCAGAAAACAAAAAACTTATTCTTTAAATTAGCACTTACGATAATATAAAAGAATTTGTTGACCGCTGATGAATTATGTTATGAAGAAATTTGGTGAGGATCGGTCAAGAAAAAACATTCAATTATGCCAACGTTTCGACAGAGTTTCCTATCTTTATCAAGCCTTTAATATATAGAAAATCGTGAAGATGTGGAGAAAGAATTTTTAAACTTACACATTTGTTACATCGCAGAAACATAAAAAGGAAAATTGAAAGTTACTAGTGTCTTGTCTTAAAACAACTACATTCATTTCTGTAGATTTCTTAGATAAGACACTAGTAACTTTTAATTATCCTTTTTATGTTTCAGCGATGTAACAAATGTGTAAGTTTAAAAATTCTTTTTCCACATCTTCACGACTTTCTTATATATCAAAGCCTTGATAAAGACAGGAAACTCTGTCGAAACGTTGGCATAACTGAATGTTTTTTCTTGACCGATCCTCACCAAATTTCTTCATAACTTACGATAATACTTGAATTTTTTCAAATTTGGAACTCTATCAATGCTTCCAATGAGTATTAATATTATTATGTAGGTGGTAAAACTGTATATTATACCCAAGTATTCTTTAGAGGAAAGCATAACGCTACTGTTCCCCCAGAACCCCCTAATTTTTCCGGAAAATGTTTCAAATAAAAGTGATAAGTACTTATGTGAGTAGATAGTACAGGAAGTTTAAACAACATTGTTGGGGCAGTTTTTGAGAAAGTCACACCATTTAGTTAAGTCGCACTTCTGGCTGATGGAGTTTGCCCGAAATCTTCGTATCATCTCGCTGTGATAGTACCTAAACGGAATACCAAGCGAGCTTCGTGCGATTTTTCGTTTTTGAGATATTCTGTTAACACACACATCACACAGACACACACACACACACACACACACATCATACAGACACACACACACACACCGCACGCATAGCACCTAAGGCATGCATCGACGAATCTAATCCATATATTCATACAAATAAATAGAAACATGCCAATAAATACATTCGCAAAATTTTCTCACAAAATCTAACGCGACTCATTCTTAGAAACTATTATGCCAACAATCTTACGGTGGGGATGGAGCACTAGATATTCCTCACACCCCTATACATTTAACCTAATATATATCTAAACATATATACCAAATACATATATATATATACCAAACCAAATATATATATATATATATTTCTAGCTATTTACAAATCGATATCCCAAACATTCCGTAATACTTAAACCTAAACGCGTTCACTCACCTTTCATACCACAAACATACTTTTAGTAACAACAATCATGTTGTTTAGCCAGTTCTATTAATTCAGTTAACATATATAATCATTTATTAGAAAATATAATGTTCAAATATTTGTATAAAGTCATAAATATTATATCTCATGTTAAAATTGTTAGATAGCGTCCAAAATTCAAAGGAAATCAACTTTTTCGAAATTATCTAAACACATAAATGCCTATCACTTTTATTTGAAACATTTTTTCCGGAAAAGCTGTTATTTCGGTGGGTTCTGGGTGAAAAGTAACGTTAAGCTTTCCCCTATACCTAACCTACCACCTATATAATTTAATATAGATTAGAAGCATTGCTAAAATTCCGAGTTTGACGAAAATCAGTTACCGGAAATGAAATTTAAAGAATTTGATAATTTTTGAGTATTTTGGAATTTTCTCGGAAAGCTCCAACAGTTTTCATTAAATTTCGTACACTACACACACCTATCATTTTTATTTGAAACCCTTTCCAGAGAAAATTTATTTCTTTGGGGGTCCTGGGGGAACAATAGCTTATGCTTTCCTTAAAGCACCAGTTCAGTATAATATGTGGTTTTACCACCTACATAATACACATCAAAGCACTGACAGAATTCCAAATTAGAAGAAAATCGGTTAACCGGAAGTGCGATTTTAGGTTTTTGAGTTTTTTGGAATTTTCTTGAAAACGAGTGAAAACGGTTTTCTTTAAACTTGGAATGTTTGCTGCACAGATAGAAACGTATCACTTTCATTTGAAACATTTTTCAGAAACAAATTTATTCATATCATGGGGGGGGGGTCTGACAGTTAGTTTTATTATTTTAAATTTGCACAAGCTTCGCTGGTTTTAAAATACAGTGCTCCATATTAGGGCGCTGCGGTATACAAGTAAAATTCTCACCACCATTTTTATGGCCAGCCCAAATGAACATAGTAATTTTAAAGAAAATTTCTTGATTAAATTGTATTAATTAGAATCAGAGAAAGTCGTATGAGTGTTTCACACCAGATGTTTCGTATTGAGATGACCTTAGATTTTGGATGGTAACTTGATTTCTCGGCCAATTTTTAACCAATCGAAGCATGTCCTCTTACAGTAGTCAGAGAAAATAACAGTGAGTATTATGACTTTTGGGAAATGCAATTTTCACCATAAACTCTTCAGTACAATGCTACGATTTAGCAATCCTTCAGTACAATCCTAACGTATTAGCGTAATTGTTAACCTTAAATTTCCGCTAGATTTTATATTTCAACTCTTACAGTTTCATACAATACAGACCAAAAAACGAACCATCGTTTTCAGATTCAATGACCTCAAAATGCATCCGCATCCCGCCTCAAATAACTTACAGCAGTAAGAGAAAATATAACTTTATACATAATTCACAAAATTATAATTTTATACAAAATTTCGAAAGTATTAAATGTTATTTGTTAATTTGGTAATATCTCAAATTGCTAAACATGGCCTTACCAAATCAAATATAACTACATTAAACCATCAATTTTTGGTTTTGTTTAACATTTAATTTTTACCTAATTGAAAGTATACATTTTATTTCGTCATAAGTGCAGTGAAGCATCGGCAGGATTGTGAAAAGATTTACAGCTAATAGAAACAAATTAGGAAATATGAAGTGGCACTGGCCATCACTTAAAGAAGAGGTTATGGACTTGAATTGCGGAGGAACACAGAATCAGGTACAAGTGAGAAAAAGTAATTAAAAGATCCCTATTTATCGATTAATAATTTTAATTAAAAGAAAGAGTGAGAGAGAAAACAGCTGATCAAAGAACGTGATTTAAATAAATTGCTGATAAACTGGCAATAAAGAGTGGTTATTACTTACATACACAGGTCAGCCATCTCTGCAACTTTAACATATCCGGCTCCCGGCTGTAAACTGTAGAAATAATCAGCTGTATAACACTACGTCACACACCTGGCCTTCTTCATAACATTACTAAAAATAAGCTATGAAACATTCATACGGCGGATCGAATTTTAATTGAACGTTTACGTTAGGTACCCTGGATATTTTACCATATTTCGTACAGGTTGTGAAGAATCGTGGATTTGTTTCTTTATTAGGATATAGGTACTATCAGATCAGGTAATAGAAGCCATTAATAAAGTCGCAGCACTTCCAGTTGATGGATTCTGATCGAAACCTTCATGTTGATGCGTTAGTTGTGATTTTACGTGTTTTTGTATTATTTTGTCATTCATACATATACAATATTATAAAGTTCTCTAAAAACATTTTTTTGTACTTCATGTGAAAACTCAATTTCGAAAAATTTCGATTTAATTTCGAAAAACTGACGGCATCGCTGGAAGCTCAAACCTGCATATGAAAAAGAAATTTGGAGAATGATTTTTTTGCTCCCCAGTTTCTCGTAAGAAAATGAGTTCTAACAATTATCTTCAAACTCCTCACACATACTAATTACATTCATAAATACCTATCACTTTTATTTGATCCATTTTTGCTGGGAAAACAGATTTCGATGGTTGGTTCTCCCAGTAGGGGAAAGGGGGGTGCAAAGTTAATCTTTTCCCTAATTGGTTATTTTCGTGGCAAAGTAAAGCTCTAATTATACTTATATAATATTAAAATTTATTAAATGCATTGCAATACAATTGCAAGTTCGGAGGACATTGGAAGTGCAACTTTGCCGAAATGTTTTCTCGAAAATGGCGCTCACGGCTTTCTTTAAACTTGAAATCCTATTTGCACAAATATAAATCTTCAGGTTAGATCATTGCAAATTGATAAACGTTTTAGAGGTTCTGAGATTCCTGTGATTTAAATTTAATTTTAAACTGCCGTTGGAAATTTTGCAAGGGGATGATGACCAAGATGCTGTCATATCACACGACAATGATGAAAACTTTTCATTAACTATCACAAAATACCTCCAAGTTGTAAAATTGCTACATTTAGTTGGCCTGGCCATAAAAAAAATGGTGGTAGGGTTTATACTAGAATCTTGAACTTGTGAGGGAATTGTGTGGAACAGCCTCTGTCAACAACAACAATGTTTGTGCAGTTTAAATTTAAACCTAACTGGCAGCCCCCCCCCCAGAAATCCACTAAAATCAATTTTTTTCAGATAAATCTTTACAATAAAGGCTCTTTATATTTAAAACAGCTGCTACTCCAAGTTTAAAGTAAATCGTTGGAGCCCTTTTTGAGAAAATCGTAAGAAATTGGAAAAACTGTTCAGTAAAAACGCACTTCCGGGCAACCGATTTTCTTCAAACTAGGAATTTTGCTGGCAACATATGTAATTTTAATTGATATTATTTAGTAGAAGAATTGCATAATAAACTGAAATAGCACATTAGAGGAAAATATAACCCCAACTCCTCCCTTAAAAGTCTCCTTAAATGAATTTTCCCGAAGAAATGTTTCAAATAAAAGTGATACGTATTTGTAACACATAGATGGTTCACAAAGTTTTAAGAAAATCGTTGGTGTCATTAAGAAAAATTCACTAAAGTCGCAACTGCGGTTGATAGATTTTGTCCGAAATATTCGTCTGAGGCGGTGTTCGTACACCTACTTATAAGTATTTCGAAAAATTGACACATCGCAATAATTCCTCTTACTAGGAATAATAGAAACTACAAAAATTAGAGCAATATTTGTTACTAGTGTGGTCAACTATCTCTCTCTATGAGATAACTTCCCATCCCCGGTAGAGTTTTTATCTATTTTTACTTCTTTTACGTTATAGGTGCAGACAGCAAGGTGGTATTGTTTGATTTGAATTAATTTGTTTGTTTACTTTCTCCCGTGGCGCTGTAAAAGGAAATACTGCATCTAGTTAAAGTTTAGCAGCTGAATTTTCACAGGAAATGCTAAATGTTTTAAGATATCCTGAATAAGAAAAGAATCTTTTTAGCAAATGCCCTAAATATGAGTGTTTATGTGTTTGTTTGTTATGTTTATAATTTGTAAACAACATAACTCAAACATTCAAAATCACAGCAAGCTTCATTTCGTCCCACCGTGGAAATTGACACGGAAGTTTCGATCAAAATTGGTGAATCGAAATTATGTCATTATTATTTTCTAGTTCTCCAAAACGATTTTCTTTTAAACTGGAATTTTTACTTAGTCATTATCACTTTTGTGGGTAACATGATTTTTGGAAAAATTGATATCAAGGGGTTTTAAATGTTTATTCTTCATTCTTTAACACCGCCATTAACCATTACCCCAATAGTAACTATTTCGTTAGCAATATTTCCTGCCACCATTACCCTGCTTAAGTGAAGTTGATGTCTAGAAGGAGTGAGTTGGTATATCGGAAATGCAAATGACAAAGAATATAGGTCTAAGAGGACTTCCCTGAGGATCACCCTTTTATTTTGTTTAATTAATGCTATTACAAAAAAAAACAAAAAACAAATAGAAATAAACGTGTGGTATTAACTGACGCTGTAATATCCACATATATGTTCTGTAATGGAAAAACAATGTAATATTTTTCTTAAAAAGATAATATTTACTTCCTCATTGCTGCAGTAAGCCTACGCTCGATGAACTTTTAATACAATTCCAGCAGATTACCAGTGAGATCTCACTAGCTTTACATAATATATGTTACCAATTTCGTTTTAAACATAAGCCAATGGGAAAGTTAATTGTATGGAATCACTAGCAATAATAATATTGTTTTTATAACTCCAAAAAGGTCATTTGGACAGTGTTGCCAGCCGCTCTTTTAAAGAAGCAATAAAATATCGTACTTTTTTAACTTATACTTTTTTTTTATATGAGTCTTGTATGTTTGACGATTAAATTATGGAAGTTTTGATCATCTGTTATTCCGTCTTAAGTTTGATACATACAAGGGTCACTTAGCAAGTTATGAAATAAGAAAAAAGTATGTAAATTATAAATTGAGCTTTATTCTATTTCTTTGTTTAGTTCTCTTATCTAGCAACTAGATCTATTAGTTGTTTTCATTTAATCAATGGGTGTAGTAGTGATTTTTTTTTTTATTCTGAAAAACGAAGGAACTTTATCAGAGCAATTTAGATCTAAGAGGTTCTACTATTTCAAAATAGGACTGAATAAGCCTCCTTGCAATCAGCGCTTGCAGCAGGACATCTTGTGGGCTGAATTTAAAGCAGGACCTGTCGCAGTGGAAGATCCAAGATATACATCTTGGCTGATCCAAGATATACATCTGCGGAAATCGACTAGTTTCTAAAACCGTAATTGGTGACAAACCTAACAACTTGTTGTACAATCGAATGAGTAAGGGTTCACGAAGATGATCAAAGTCTATCCGCTCCCCCCAAAAAAAGTGTGCATCGGAAAATGAAAATGTGAACAGTTATCTTCAGAAGTACTGGACTGTTGAAGGCGATAGAGTCGGAAGCCTATGACGCAAACGGGTGCGCAGGGCTGGCACAGATATTGGCGCGCTCTGAATGTCAGAGGCTTAATAATGCTCACCATGGAAATGTCTCTTCACAAAAAACTGTTGAAGCATCCATCTCCCAGCCACATGTGACTTCTCACTCGTTTTTCACGATTAAATTTTTATTTTGAGATCCGATAGTTTCATTGAGAAAAAGAAATTCATTCCACATTTATTTATTTTCTTAATCTTCGGAAGAATAGTTTGAGGCTTCTTCAAGATGCAGAAAATAAGATGCATTTAACATCAAGTGCACTGAAGTGGCAGCAGAGTATTTTAAGCACCAGTGTCACAATTTCCACGAAAAACGTAACCACTTTCTCAAATCCCAAATCTTTAAATGTTAATTCAGTGGGTGAAAACAAATCAGACTTTTCTCCCTCCCACATTTAGATGGAGATTTGACCTCAGAGATAAAGAAAATTGTTCTTATATTTGAATTTGTGCTGTAAAGAAAATATAAAAGTCTGACCCATGTGATTTATTATTGACACGTGCGGTATCTCGTGGTTATTTAACGCTTCGTTAAAGAATAGTTTTAGTGTTATTTTCAATTGTACCTCAATTTTTCTTTTGACTCTCTTAAAACTCTGACATGTGTCACTGACGTCTATTATTTCGTTTTTGTAAATGGAAAGCTTTTTATCTTCCTTGTCCACGCAGTAATGTGATGAAGACACATTTTTGAAATTGAATTTATCAAACGAACTGGAGTTTTGAAATAAAATTTTTAACTAACCGTCTGTGTGTACAAAATACCATTAAACAAAAAAATAACACACGAAGCTGATTTTCACGCTATTTAGTTTGGGTAACAATCTGCTTTTCTAATCAACATCCGTGAACCGAATATGCGACTACATTGAATGTTTCAGATATTTTTCATGGTTACCTACTTCATTTCTCGATAACACAGAGTAAAATCAGTTTATTCACTGTTTTGGAAAGTAATCTATATAATATGAAGGTACATTGAAGGTATTGGCTAGAATTACAAATTTTCTTTGAACTTGATGTGGTAATTGGTAATCCGCGGTATGTAAATCCAATTACACTTACTTTTCTCTCTTTTAATTTTAATATTTCTTCTAGCAAATTGATATTGGGAGGAAATTGATATTAGGTAAACTTCCCGAGCTTTTGGATTTGGTGGAAGAGCAACTTGAGATGTCTGTCGTGGCTCGCTTGTGTTTCAGCAGAATGTGGTCGGACGTCTGTAGAGTGTTCAATGTGTAAACGTGTAGATGAGCTAGAGTTTGCCTGTGTGTGGGTACGCTAAACCCAAATATTTACGCACATATCAACTACCTCTGAAAGTCCTTTGTCGGTTGTATGAGTGTTGTGATGTGGCAGGGTCCAATTCCCCCCCCCCCCTTACAAGGGTAACTTACGTAATATAAAAGGGAAACTAAACTTTTATTCAAGACGGGGGGCAGTTTACACAAATATACTGTGAACATTCACACGACTTCTTTCTACTCAGAACAAACAAACAACACTTTATAACTAAAAGTGGGGCTGCCATATTACAACTATATTGCGATGAGAACACAGGGCTCTGTAAAAATGTAAAATTGACCGAATGTTTTTAAAACAGAAAATTTAAGTCCTACATAAATAAAAATACTTGAAGTGACTTCTTCATTATAGTTCAGAAAAAGCGCCAATAAACTTGAAGAAAATTAAATAAAAATAGAAATCTACCGTCCAGATTCTTGTATTTGAGTTAGTAATCCAAGTTTAAAGAAAATCGTACCAGCCGTTTTCGAAAAATTGAAAAAACTAAAAACCCAACGCTGTAAAGTTGTCCTTCCGGGATCTGATTTTCTTCAAAGTACAGCAACGCTTCTAATGTACAGTTGGTAGAAACACACACATTGTACTTTAGAGGAAATATTAACGTTGCTAATCCCCCCCCCCTAGAAAAATGTTTCATATAAAAGTGATAAGAAATTATGGGTGTAGATAGTGTAGGATGTTGGAGCTGTTTTCGAGAAAATCGCAAAAAATGGAAAATAATATGCAGTAAAGTCGCGACCGAAACCTCCGTGTCGAAATGCACGATGGTGCCTCAACGGGATACCAAGTTTGAGCTTCCTGTAATTTACCATGTTTGAGATGTTTTGCAAGTACATTCATTTGCAAAAACAAAAATTTATTTTGTACTTAAGAAAACTGCGTGGTAATGTAGATCGCTTCCAGGTTATGTTTTTTTAGCATCACAACGGTTCTAGCATCTAAAGTTCGAGCTATATCGACCCCAAAAAAAATTCAGAAAATGAGTCACATGGATACCTAAAAGTCCCGCCAGACAGACTGTAGTTACTATGTCCTTTAAATAAAAGCATGCGCTGGAAAACGAACTTAGGATCCGAACGTTGGAAACCAATAATGACCCTTCTCCTATTCGGCTGTAAATATACACAGATGGCTCCACTGAAGGCGCTAGAAGAAACTGTGGATGAAGTTTGCACCAAGTTTTTCAAGATTGCAGGCCTGTAGCGCAGTCAGACTGTTCAATGGAAAAATGAAGGCTTAAAAAATTAGCACTAAAAACCCTAATAGAAAAACTCGGAAAGAAGATAGTGTTATTAGTGGATTCGCAGGCTGGCATCACGACTATGACCGACCCAGAACCCAATGTTTCCAGTTTAATATATTTGAATGCCAGAGATCATCACAGCTCTGCAACTTACATCGTCTTCCTTTAGATATCTCTTGTCATTGAGGCATTTTTGGAAATGAAGGCTCAGCCCAAAAACCAGATAACCTTCTTCAGATCAAAAAACGAAATAAAGATATGTATGCGTCAGGAGTTAAAGGAAGAATATCGGAGAAGGGCGGAAGGAAATAAGTGTCCCGGTCTACCAGATGTTAACGGTCGAATTCTTGTTATTCTACCGAGAAGGGAAGCGGTGGCTCATATCAGGATGAAAACTAGGATGATACAACGCGTTAGTTTACTCTCTTGTGTGCCCGTTATGCCACATGAAGGAATATATATGGCAGACCAATATATGTGAAATCAATTAGGTTGCCAGATGTGGTTGCCAATGGCCGAAGTTACCCATGACAGCAAGTAAGGAAAATAAATGAGAGACCTCAAAACATATAAATATTTCTGGTGAACATTCCAATTTCGAAAACTTGACACGATCGCAATATTACCTCTTATCGCAATAAGGGAAAGTAAAAAAAACAAATATCAAAAAAGACTTTAAAATGATTGAATCAAAAGGAGTAGTAAATGTTTATCGATATCGCTATCAACTGATTTAATAATTATTATAGTTAAAAAAAAGTAGAAAAGATTAATTTATTAGGAGGTTATTTTATACATCTGTTTTATGTTTAAAAACATATGTTATTATAATATTAATGTATATTATATATAATTGATGAACTTGACCTAATTACAAGCGCCGGTCATACGATAATTACAAACAACAAACAAGACACTCTCATAGTAACAAATGATGTAGGCTAACAAGAAAGTTACTATCACCTGTTGGTTTGATGTGTGTGTGTGTGTGCTGATGAGTTCAAAGAAAAGAGAAATACAAAATAAATAAAGAAAGAAACTTTTCTCTGATTTTTATAACAATGGGGTGAAAATAAAGTGATTTCCATCATGTGGGAAGTATGTTCACTGTCGACCTATAACTAAGCTTATTAAACACCATTCCATTGCCATCTTATCATTGATACCAACTTAACATCTTGCTATTTTCACCCCACAAGTTGTCCGTAATTGTTTACATTACTTTTAGTTTCTTTTTTTATTATCTTTTAAATGAATTTACCTGAAGATAATAATTAGTTAATATAATTAAGTCTGACGCAAATCAATGGGAAGTTGATGTGATTTTAATGAGATATTGCATTTATAATGGATTTTTAACATTTTTACTTTCTCTTATTGCTTGAACAGGAAGTATCGTGATCGTGGCAAATTTTAGAAACTGAATTTTTTTTTTACCGGAAATATATGTTTCAAGGTCCTCTGAGATCGAAAAACAAAAAATCATCGCTGGGGCTCCTCAACTATCGCATCCCAACTAATATGTCACTCTAAATTAAGCAACTAGAAGTGCGATTTTACTGAGTGTTTTTTCTTCAGGTTTTCGCGATTTTCCCCAAAATGGCGCCCAACGATACCAATCTAACGGCGTCCAACGATTTTCTTTAACTGGCATATTAAATCTATCACTTTTATTTGAATTATATGTCCAAGAAAATTGTCTTTTGGACGGTTCTGGGGAAACTGTAATGTTTAGCTTTTCTCCAAAGTGCCGACCGTATGGTCCCCTAATACCCCATCTCTTAATAAATTATATTACTGCTGACGGACTGTGTATACTATAACCGAGAGAAGATTCAGATGCCGGTACATCTACCAGTTGAAGGAGGAGGATATGTTTCCTAGAACCTTCTCACATTCTTAGCTTCCTGACGGAAATTAATCTGGAATAGGTGCTGCAGGTTGAGATGTCTCATAAGCTGCCGTTACAGTTTTACTGGAGGAAGACAGAAGAGGGCACACGGTGTATTCACATTCACATACACTTTGTTGTTTCAAACTATGTTTTTTACTGTCAAGAAAAAGGTTAAGTACTGCTAGTAGGAGTAAGTACTGCCAGTAAGAGGAAGTACTGCTAGTAGGAGTAAGTACTGCTAGTAAGAGGAAGTACTGCGATCGTGACAGATTTTGATCGCCCATCCCAACACCCTCTTATTGCAAATAAATGAAAGTAATAATTCATTTATTTATATTTTATATACAACAGTAAATTGTGCGAAAATAAGTGAAATTGTAGCATGGAAACAACTGTACTATCATAAATTGGCCGCTAATTTAAAACTATTATTTTTTACGGAAATGCATAACTTTCCCTTAATTTTCCGTTGCACGCCCCCACCACGCCCCCACCACTTACTATCAGTTCTGTCTGCATGGAGATTATCCGTGAAAGTTTTTATTTTGTTGGAACACAGACAAGGAAACAACAAACTATATCATCATCATCATCATCAGTGTACTTGGACATTTGATATAATGACAGTCTGAACTGACGGCGCTCTCCAGTGGGAAAGTGATTCTTCATTTAATTTTAATTTTTAGAGAATATAATTTGATAGAAAAATATTTTGTTCACCAAAGTGAGGGAAGGGGGACAATGTAGTGTGCGGAGAGATAATCACAGATAGCTGAAATCTGTTATTCCATTTAGATTCTAAGATGCGATCCAACTCAAAAATTTCGCTCAAAATCCGTCAACGAAAGGTTCGACTTTCCGGATTTTCTCCAAACTAGCTAAAACGACTTTCTTTAAAACCTTTTTACCACTAATTTTATATCCGCTGGACATTTTCAGATGGAATATTCCTTTGTCCGGAAAAATTAATTTTTATGATTTTTTTTGTCAAGAGAAATGGCGCCGTCAAACTTCCCCCTTCTGAAGTTAGCAAATGCTAGAACTCCAAACATGTAGCAGTCTGAAGACAAGTTTTACAGCCTCTTACTGCTGCTGTACAAGGAAGGTCGATCGCGCCAAATTTTCAAAATTTAGTTTACACCGGAAATACATGTGTTGAGGTTCCCTCAGGTCTGATAAAGTGTTTTTTTTGAAATGGATTTGCGGTATGTGGTCAGCATAACTCAACAACGGAAAATCGCAGAAAGATGAAACTTGGTATTTCGTTTAGGTGGACGCGATTACCGGAAGTAAGACTTTTATATTATATTTTGAATGGATATATTGTATACATTTTCAGTTTTATGTAAAATTTATAAATACGTAAATAAGAAATCTAAACTCAAAAATCATTCTGCGGAATTTATGGCGATAAAATGCAGACAGAGTTCCTTCAATGTGTTCTGGACTATAACTAATTCCATTATTAGTTGGTGTCTGTAATAGAACTGGATCTACCTTAGGTTCCACTAGTATTAACTAACTAATTAGCTTTCCTATTATAATAAAGTTATGAACCTAAAAGTTAGAACCCAGAAGAACGCACCTGGGTAAGATGATAGTTGAAATAATAAAAATTATATTCAATAAACTATAATAAGATAAAATATTTCCTAGAAGTGCATAATTTGGAATACCATTGTACCTGAACTATTCTCTCATAGGGTTGAACTATAAATATTCCTTCCTATTGTTCTATTCTTTTATTATTTGAATTCAATCTCCTCTCGCTCACACGCACACACAAACACACATACTCCAAATTAGTGGCACACATTCCTATTCTGTAAGTATACCAGTAAGAATGTGCTTAAAGAAACAATTTAAACCACAATCCAATTAAGAGTTTAATTTTTAAAGTAGAAGTAACGTTTGCAAACAGAAGGCCCATTGTTAGTGTTTCAATTAGGATTTGTTTCGTTTATCGTTGGCTACGACACAGTGAACTTTAAAAATTCTGTTGTGAGCCAGAAAACACGACTTTTTCTTACAATTATATATCGAATGCACAAATTTTCTTAAAACTCAAAGTTTACTCCTTTGACTTTTAAGATCGATGGTGAAGGGACACATACTCCCCCGGTAGTTACAGCTGGTAGAAGTGATTACATTTTCGTCCAGAAGAACGCGCCAAGAACATTGAACCATACCAATCACACTGAATCATATATTATATAACATATGAAATTTAATGCCACTAATTCCGCACGTACTGAAATCAATTTTTTTACGTGCAAAGTTTTAAACAAGGGTGATAGATTTATCGTTGATAAGGCAGTTAGCATGCCAAGGAAATCGTTATAGCCGTTTTCGAGAATATTCCACAAATATAACCTCAATAACCTATTTTATAATGTTGCACCGATTAAACGATTTCCTTGAAATTCGCCATTCTATCACTGTGTGTAGAGGAAAGCATAACGCTACTGTTCCCTCACAACCCCGAAAAAATCAATTTTCCGAGAAAAATGTTACAAATAAAATAAATGGATAGGTATTTATGTGTGTAGATAGCATACAAATCCCTGTAGATGGGGATTTAGAATAAATTCAGTAATCCCTGTTTGTCGTAAGAGGTGAATAAACCATTAAGGCATCTCAGTACACATCCTAGGGCTACCTTCCCTAGGAAACAACCCCTTTTGGGGGAGCAAGTCTGGAGGCTCCAAGGAGGCAGCCCCTCCACTAGACTCGGGCGCTGAGGGCTAATCACCCGCCGCCTTAAATTCTCATGATTACGAGACCTCAAAGAGAAGAAATCAATACCGGATTGATAACTGGCAATAGACCGCGGAAACGTCTTCTTGATCTAAGAATAGGATTTTGGAATATTTTATCCCTTTACAGACTAGGAGAACTTCAGGCCCTTCTTAATGAGATTGACAAATATCACCTTGACCTTGCTGCGATCCAGGATTTTCGAAGGACTGGTAATGGAATTCGTGAAAAAAGACACCATAGTATCTATTCAGCTGCTATGATAAAAAGCACGCCTTTGGTAGTAAAAGGAAAAATGAGAGGAAAGGGTCATTGGATTTACACCTGTGAGCCCGCGTATCTGAAGCTGCGGATTAAAGGAAAGTTTTCCATTATAGTTTCATAAGCTACCAGCCCCCACTGAAGCTTCTGAGGATAATGAGAAGGAGAAATTCTATGAAGCCCTCAAGAAAGTGTTTGATGAGTGCCCCGGAAGTGACATAAAGGTTCTCCTTGGTGACTTCAACGCTAAAATTGGAAAGGAGGTATGCTATAGATCAGGTATTGGCCTGCATAGCTTGCATAAGGTGAGCAATGACAACGGCCATAGACTAATTAGCTTTGCAACCTCACGTGGTCTAGTTATAGGAAGTACATTTTTCCCAGGGAAAAAGATACATAAAGCCACGTGGAGGTCACCAGACGGAAACACCTTTAATCAAATTGACCACTTATTAATTAGCGGTCGTCACAAATCCAACCTGATTAGTACAAGATCCTACAGCGGAGCTAACGTAGATTCTGACCATTATCTAGCTATAGCTAGAATCAGATCTAGAATATCTCAGACTAGGAAGTTTCGATCGGAAAAACCGAAAAGATTTAATGTCGAAAAGCTAAAAAATAATGAACTGCAACCTATCTACTAGCAGAAACTTAAAGAATACTTAGCTGAAGATTTATCTCAAGCGAATGAGTCGATCGAAGGCGCATGGAAATGCTGGCAAATGCTCTGACTAAAACAGCCGAGGAGATTCTTGGAATAAAGGAACCAGAGAGAAGGTCTCCTTGGTTTGATAAAGAATGCGAGGCAGTAACAGATACAAAGAATGTGGCCTACGAAAATATGCTTGCTAAGCGATTTACTAGAGGAGCCACAGAAGAGTATAAAACCAAAAGACGGGAGGAAAAAAGAATTTATAGGAAGAAGAAGAAAATATGGGTAAATAAAGAATTAGAAAATATTGAAAGTGACAGGAATGTAAACGAGAATAGGCAGTTCTCTCAGAAAGTTAACTATGGAAGGGCTCCTTTTAAGCCAAGGGTAACAGCATTAAAGAAGAAGGACGGGATGCTACTATCCAGAAAAGAGGATATTTTGAATAGATGGGCTCAATATTTTGAGAGGCTTTTAAATAGTGATAGACCGGAAGAGGTAGGGGCAATTGAATTGAGCCAAACAGAAGTGCTTAGAGAAAATGACATTGAACCTCCGGACTTCGAAGACGTTGTGATGCAATTCAAAAAAAATAACAAACCCCCGGAGTCGACAGTTTGCCAGCCGAATTATTTCAATATGTCGGGGAAGAATTATACAAGTTGATCCACAACTTAATTATGGGTATCTGGATTAATGAAAAATTGCCGGTGCAGTGGAGCCAAACCATTATTTGCCCAATCTATAAGAAAGGCGATCAGTTAGAATGCTCGAACTACAGAGGCATTTCATTACTATCCTGTGCCTACAAATTTTTTTCGAACATTCTTTTTAACAAATTGATTCCGTTTGCCAACAAAGAAATAGGACCCTACCAGTCAGGCTTCAGAGAAGGTAAATCTACAGTGGACCAAATATTTTTCCTGCGGTTAATACTGGAAAAGGGCCTTGAATATAATGTATCAACCCATCATCTTTTTATTGATTATAAAAGTACCTATAACAGCGTTCTTCGCCCAAAATTGTATGAAGCTATGGCGGAAATGAATATACCTCGCAAGCTTATAAGGTTAAACAAGCTAACGATGGCGGAGGTTACATATAAAGTGCGTGTCCAATCTGATATATCCCCAGAATTTAAAACGAATAGAGGACTGAGGCAAGGAGATGCTCTCGCCAGCCTCTTATTTAATTTAGCCTTAGAAAAGGTTATCAGGGATTCTGGGATACAGACGTTTGGCACTATTCTGAACAAGTCCGTCCAACTGATAGCATTCACAGGCGACCTGGGCATAATAGCTGGATCCCTCCCCGCATTGAAGTATGCTTTTCGTGCCCTTCAAGAAGCAGCGTGTCATATGGGCCTTACTATTAATGAGGAAAAGACAAAATACATGTATGTCGGTGGTGGCAGTGGGCCCTCCGGAGAAAATATAGAGATCGATACTTTTTTCTTTTCAAGGGTACAAGAATTCTGCTACTTGGGCTCTCAAGTTAACCTCTCCAATAATATTTCGCTCGAGATTGGTAACAGAATTATGGCTGCCAATAGAGCATATTTTAGCCTGATTAAGTACATGAAGAGCAGCTTGATCTCGAGAATCACAAAACTTAGACTTTATAAATCGCTGATTCGCCCGGTGTTAACGTACGCCTCACAAGCTTAGACAGTCCCCAAAAGTGATGAAAAAAAAATCCTTATTTTTGAAAGGAAAGTTCTTCGAAGGATCTTTGGACCTGTGAAGGAAAGAGAAGTGTGGAGAAGAAGGAAAAATAAGGAATTGTATGAAATTTTTGGGGAACCAGATATTGTGAGCAGTATAAAGTTAAACAGACTAAGATGGGCAGGTCACGTTATGAGAATGGGGGAAGGAGAGATTCCAAAAAAGTTACTCGAGGGAGCAATAGGCGGCTCAAGAAAAATCGGTAGGACGAAATTAAGATGGCAGGACGGTGTCTGCAGGAACCTGTTGGGTGTCCGCAACTGGAAAGCAGCTGCACAAAACAGAGATGGTTTGAGGAAACTCATTGAGGAGGCTAAGACCCACTAAAGGGTTGTAATGCCATGGAGAGAGATAGAGAGATAGCATACAAAGTTTAAAGAAAATCGTTGGAACCGTTTTCGAGAAAATTACGAAAAACTGAAAATAAATTCAGTAAAGACGCACTTCCGGTTGATTGTTTTTACCCGAAATCTTCGAGTCTGATGCGGCGGTAGTGACTAAACGGAATACTAAGTTGGAGCTTCCTGCGACTTTTTGTTTTTGAAATATTCTGTTTACACACACACACACACATACATACATACATACAGACCATTTGCTAAAAACATTTTTTTCTCATTCGGGGGCCCCCAAAACATGTATTTCCAGTGTAAACTCAATTTCGAAAATCTGGCACGATCGCAGTACTTCTTCTTCCTAGGAGTAAGAGAAAGTAAAAAGAAAAAAAACACGTAAAACTCTGAAAAAAAAAGTGCTTACTTTAGTTTGTAGGTTCCAGAAAACTTCAAAAAACATAAGCAAAAAATTCTTTCAGTGACACTTCCGGTGGACTGGTTTTTGAACGATACTTTCTTGTCAGATGCGAATGTGGTACTTAATCGGAAAAATCAAGAGTTTTTTCGTTTTCGAAAGAAAAACCGATAAATACTTTTATAGGTATAGTGTGCAGTACGAGAAAGTTGTGCGATGTTGTAGTTTCAGATCAGGGAGGGAGGGTGTACATTATGTTGAAACACAAGATATGTGACGTACATATTTAGAGGGTGGGAGAGAGAGAGAGAGTGAACGAGATGGTGATCTCTATATAAACTTAATGAACAAGTAATTTTTGTGTTGATGTAATATACAGGAAGCGCAGACAGGGCTTTTTTTTTTTAGATCGTATGAACTAACAAAGCAGGAAGTGTATTTTAAATACTACAAGTATTATGTACATAAATAAATGTACTGTGAACTAGTTAGATTTGCCTAATAACTTAATTTGTAAGTGTACAGACCTCAATTTGGTGCTTTACTTTGTTCGTATATAAAACCCAAAGGGTGAAATTATTAATTTTCAGTTTGCAGTAAGACTATTGTCAGAATTTTTATCGAATAGATTATAATTCATCTTCGTTTTTATTACTGTTGTTATATAATTTCATATCATTGTTTTCCTTTTCATATTGTATGGACGAGTGGCAACACTGCTGCATAATACTGGTAGGTTATTAGAAGATTTTCTACATCCTTACTCTTAAAAATGATAAAAAGAAAGGTCTGTTGTGAAAAAAAGAAACATACAACTTTCTCCTAATGCAGTTTACAAAATTTTAATTGACAAATCTAATACACCAAATTTAATGAAATTCGTCGGTATTTTTATGGAGAAACTTGTGAAAACTGTTCAGTAAAAACGCACTTCCGGTTTACTAATTATCTTGCCACTCCAACTTTTATTTATTTCTAATTAACATTGTTTAAATTAACATTGTTAATGTTAACAATGTCAATGTTAAAATTAACATTGTTTAAATTATATAATCAACTAAGATAAGCAAGCACTTTATGGGAAAACATAAGGACACCTCTCCCCCAGAAACCCCTATAAGTTGACTTTATCCGGACAAATTTTTCAAATACAAGTTGTGGCTCTTTACATGTATAGTTTACATAAGAAGATTAAAGAAAATCGTTTGAGCTGTTTTAAGAAAATCGCAGAAAACTGAAAAAAAAAACATTCAGTAATGTGGCATTTCCACTCATCCGATTTTCTTCAAACACGAAAATTCAACAACATATTTAATTCTAATTACTATTATGTAGATGATAGAATTAGGTATATAATAAATTGAAATAACTCTTTAGAGGAAAATCTCAAACCACCCCTCCTCCAAAAGGGTCCTTAAATGAATTTTCCCGGAAAAATGTTTCATACGAAAGTTGTAGCTCCTAGTTGATATTCCAAGTTTAAAGAGAATCGTTGGAGCTATTTTCAAAAAAATGAAAAATAACTCAGAAAAAGTTGTATTTCCGATTGAGGAATTTTGACAGATAACTTACAGTCGGATCCCGTTATAAGATCTTATAATTTCCCGCACATACAATCAACAAGTCATAAGTGTAGTGTATATAACAGAAAAATTAAGTTGAATAAACCTTCTACACGAACTTGATAACTTTACTCTGGCGATGGATGAAATAACGAAATGCTATGACGGATAAAATACCAGATAATATCGAACCAAACTTTCGTATCGGATTCCCAAACGGAATATCAAACTTCAAAAAACTTCAAACTTCCTGCGGTTCTATAAAATTACATCTGTTACTAAAATTCAGAGTATGAGGAAAATGAGTCACCGGAACTGTGAATTCTCTGAAAGTTGTTTTTTTTTAGGGTTCCACGTGTTCTCGAGATGACACTGGCTGGTAATATTATTATTAGGAACATTTTTTCGGAGATAATTAATTATAGAGGGGATTGTGGGTTGTTAGCTGGTGAGAGAAGTCACGCTAACCTCTCAAAGTGCCGTCTCACTATTGTACAGGTTGTCCCCACCTATATAATACTGACAGCAACCTAAATTCCAAGTTTGAAGAAAATTTCTCAATTAGAACTGTATGAAATGCAGTAAGAGAAAGTGGTACGAGTGTTTCACACCAGAGTTTTACTCACTGTTACTCCTAGAGAGAGGAAGTATTGCGATCGTTTCAAATTTGCGATTTCATCGGAAATACGTATGGGTTGTGGGATACTAAATCCATTAACCGGAAGTGCGGCATTACATAATGTTTTTTTCAGCTTTACGCAATTTTTTCGACCCCCAACGATTTTTTATTTAAACTTCATATAACTATCCACATAAATACATACCAATCACTTTCAAGTGAAACATTTTCCCGGGAAAATTGATTTTTGGGAGATCAGTAATACTTCCCCAAAATAGCTTTCCACTAAAGTGCCCCTTCAGTACAATATATGGTTCTAACACCCTATATAATATTAATATTCATGAAAGCATTGGTAGAATTCAAAATTCTTTGAATTTGAAGAAAACCGGTTAACCGGAAGTGCGAGATAATAGAACAGGTTTCTGAGTTTTTGGTATTAACTCGCAAACGGGTACAACGATTTCTCTTATACTTGGAATAGATATAAATGTTATATTTCAAACATTTTTTCCAAAAAAAAGTTGATATTATAGTTTTGCGTAATTGGGGGCGTTGAATTTCAGATATATACAGGGTTGGTTCTACGTTATTGGTATAGGTTCTTCATTTCCCTACCTGCTTAGGTTGGTGCATTACCTCCATATTTATGTTTGGACAAATGAGCGAAATTTGGGAATTTTGAAAACTTGTCATTTTATGTGTAATTGAGACGGAGAAAGTCGTGTGTGTGGAGTGTTTTACACCTGATCTATTTTTCATTTATCTACTGATATTGTCGCATCAGCAATTATAGTCAATCATTCTAATTATTCTGTTAATATACCATAACTTCAAACACGAATAAATACATTATTTTGAAGTGGAGTACTAGTTTAAATAGCCAATATTTGAAACTAAAAACTACAATTTAGCAGTATGCAATTAGACATGTACCACAATAGTGAATATCAGGTTATTCAGCAAGTATTCATAACAAAACGATACATGTCCACAGAGATAATCATAAGAAATTGAACTTTAGCGTGGCGTGGACGGGGGCGAAGCACGGGAACTATTAGTTAATGGACCTCCTAGGTGAAAGTGATGACATTTCTTCTAGCATTTTATTAATGGTGCAGAATTTATCTCAAAAACGTGTGAATATATATATATATTTATTTTTTTTATCTTGCAAGGAGGTGGGAGGTAACTTTCCCATAAAACTGGTGCTTTTTACAAAACAACCACCACATTTCATATTTTGCTCTTCAAAACAATAATCGATAGTAAGAGTTATATTGAATACTACTGTTTGGCAACACTGTGTAAGTAAGCAATTCTTTTAATTATTTATATTGTTATTTTCTATTACTGCTGTAAGAGAAAGTATTATGACCGAGTCAAATTTTTGGCGAGTTTTTACGGCAAGCGAGTTCCCCTAAATAGGGGGAAATATAAAATTGGAAATTATCTTCAAATTTGGCGTTTGTATTCAAAGTTTAGTTGCTCTAGCATCAAAATAGATACAATGTGGTACATATTGGTATGGTACTATGGCTTACCTGTAGTCCAGATAATAGCGTCTTGAATGAGGGCCCAAAAAAACATTTGAAATTTAACTTCACATTTTCCCCCACCCGGGACGCTGTTAAAATATTTCTTTCGCAACAATGTATAAAATAAAACGACGTTTATAAATATACAGTAAACATTCCAAGTTTAGGGGAAATCGTTGTTGACCGTTTTCAGAAAATTCCAAAAAAAACTTAAAAAACAAACAAACTGGAAATCTACCATTTCGGATAGGTTTTAGTGGTAGAACCATACATTGTATTGATGTGCCCTTTAGAGAAAAGTTTAAGTTTGCTCCCTGAGCACGCTTCTTGAAGTTAAATTAAGTACAGCAAAAAAAAAAAAAATTCCGATAAAAGTAAATGTGAGTAAATAGTTTACGAAATTTTGAGAAATATCCTGGGAACCGTTACTGTGATAAAATACAAATAATAAACAAAGAACTATTCAGTAAAACCGTATTTTCTTTGATGATTTTTCGACACAAATTTTCTTGTTAGCTGCGGCTATGGTATGCGAAAACGGAATTTCAAGTTTGAGCTTCCTGCATTATTCGTTTTCGAGATTGCATTTCCGGTTTCGACTCCGAGGACTGCAAACAGTATATTTCCGGTGAAACTTTGACAGCATCGCAACACTTCCTCTTTAAAAAGTAATAACAGTAATAGTTTCCAATACTGCTCCAAGAATTATTAAAGAAATAAAAATAAGTTTAAAATAATTTAATATTCTGAAATTATTAATTATTATACAATAAAAGCTAGTTTATTAGAGTGGCCATTTAAAGTGGTGGCAAACCATTAACTTTCTTCTCAAATTACAATTGTTTATTATTTCTTTTTATTAATTATTACACGCAGCATTACTCTAACCAATGTCAAATAGCTGAACGTGTTTAGAAAATAAAATAAAATAAAGCCATTAATCTTCCTTTCATTAAGAAAAGTGATAACTTGATCTACTGGAAATTATATCATTATTTATTTACTTTCTCTTACTGACGTAAGAAGAAGAAATATTGCGAGCGCATCAAATTTTACGTAATTGAATTTTCATCGGAAATAATGGGTTTTGAAATTTCCTCAGAAAGATCTGTACCAGTCGAAACTGCAAATTTACTGATGCTTTCTTTTTCCTTTTCACTTTTTCATGATTTTACTGATGATTCTAAGGTTATCATCATGCCAGGTGTGAAGGAAACTCGATCAACCGGAAGCGCAATTGTAAACA